>JAYECN010438952.1:0-22229 GCA_035222435.1 Microcambeva ribeirae | reverse complement strand
TCCAAACCCGCTTGGACGCAGTCCTGAGCCACCTGCTGTAGGTGACCCTGTGTGTGCAGGGGGGTTGGACTAGATGAACTCTAGAGGTCCCTTCCAACCTTAAGCATTCTATGATTAGCTGCCTATTGATTTGGGCAGGAGGTTGCGGTTGTCCGGGCTTACTCAGGGAGAGGTGAAATCACACCTGACAGTTCTCTTGGTGGTGCTGGAGGACAGGGGCTGCTTATTCTATGGACAGAGGAGAAGAATGCAAATAAAGTGATGCCAAGCTTTTATGGGCTGTGAGAATTTAAAGTAACCTTGGTGCTGAGAACAGCTTAGTTCAGCTGATCGTTTTACACGGACTATGGACCAAAGGTGGTTCTTCCAACTGACTTTGTGGGAATCACAGTATTTCAGGCTTGGCCTAAAATGAGTGTTTTCAGGGAAGTATGCCATCAGTTTCTTTCATGCTTGGAATTTCTAATCCTTAAGCAAACACCTGCTGTGCTTCTTGGGGTATGTCAGGTGTAGAGATTCTGCAAGATGGATTTACATTATGAAACTGCAAGCAGATTTTTTTTTTCTTTTTTAACGAGTGTGATCGCCTGTGTAGGTATATTGTCACACAGTAACGCACGCTCTGCTTTTGAAAAAGTCTGAATGCAGCTCATGTAACCAAGATGAGCGTATATATAACTTTAAACCATCTTGGGATTTGCAAACAACAGAATTTTTGCCAGATTTGATTATACATGCGGTAATTTCCACCAATGTAAAAATATAAAATAAAGCCGTGTTAATTAGTTTTTCCATCTGTATAAACAGTACTTGAAAATTATGCCTGAGTTATTTAAGATCAAATTATTATTATTATTATGAATGAGAAGACTAGCCTACGTAAGTTCCTAGCCTACGTGCAGGTAGGTTCCACTGCAGAAGACCTTCCCTGAGAAACCTTGGTAGATCAAGTCTCTTGAGTTTCATGGTTAAGATACTGCATGGTGGTACCATATTGCGGGTAGGTGATCAGATTGACTTCAAATATTAGCATGCAGTTGAGTGAAGCAATCTGTAATAATGATCTGTAATAAAGCTTTATTAAGCTCTTTCTGGAACAAAAATATATGGATGATGTGACTAAAATTAGTTTTAATATTCCTTATCTGAAATAGCTTTTTACTTAATCTCCCCCAGAATTCTCTCTCTAACCTGCAGAGCGTTTGTTTATTGTAGCCATTCTGAGTTTGTTTAGTGCCGTCGTTCCGTATACAAGTATCAGAACCTAGCACAGCGGCTGTGAACAAAAGCAAATACTATTTTGGGTAATTCACATCTAGAAATTGTGTTTCAAGCTGTGACTACGCTACTAACCTCGGTTTTATCAACATGCGAAAACCTCTTATCACATCAAATCAAAACTTATCTCCTGCTAACAGAAGGGGAAAGTTTTGCCATATTTCTATGACAAGAATTCACGAGAGTATTATCATGTACTCCAAGATATCTTCAAATATTATGGGCGAGGATTATTCTTATTAAGGATTTCAAGGGATGAGAGTTGCTTTTTACTCGAAAGATAGCTTTTAAGTAAACAAGTGGATTTCTGTGCGGAAAGAAAACGTATCTTTCCAGAGGCTCAAAAAAGAGCATCTTCAGAATATAAGATCAGATTCAGATATTAATCAGAGATGCAGCTCTTGCTGGCATTTAGGTACATGATCTTTTTCCAGTCGTTTGTAGTAAAGATTGGCATGTCTCTGTTGTTAGTTTTCTGTTTCTCCTATTATATGTAGAATCAATACTGGGTCATGAGACTCTTGAAGTACATGTAGCTTATTTCCATTGAAAATATGGAATTCTTAACTTCCAGATTTACCCGATAAATGGAACACGTTTTACTGAAGTTATTGGTATACTTTTAGCATTCAAGGTAATGTAAATGAGCTGATTTGGCTGGGAAAAGCATTTTGTGATGATGACTGTTGGTGCCGGTTGTTTGCTGAAGGTAGCATCTCAGAGAGGAAATGTTTAGGTTATGGTGTGAAATCACAGAGCAGCTCCTGCCAGAGAAGTGTCCTGGCCAGGCTTTTGGGGGCCCCCACTTCTTTGCCTCCAAGGTTCTGTCATGTCTGAGCATCGTAAATCTTCTAAATGCTAATTTGAGGCAGTTAGCAATGTCAGTGGAATGACGACACTGATGAGCTACTGGGTATACATGTAGCTATTTTTTGGGGGGCTGACACTATTTTCTCTCTTTTTCTGTGTCTCGAGGCATTGAGAACTGTTCAAATTACCTGCAGTCTTACAACTTTGCAGCTGAGGTTAGTTCTGTTGTTCTAGCTTGTGGAAGCTGTATATGTTCTTTAATAATATTTACATTTGTTAAATAGACTGCTTTTTGTAAGAGTGATAATAGCATATTGAGTTTGCTAATATTGCTAATAGCCCTTCAATATTATTACAGTTGTTTTTAAAGACTTTATTTAGAGTTTTATTGTGAAACCTTGCCTGGGAGCAAAATAATAATGATAGGCCTGTGAGACCCTTCAAACTATACATAGATTAGAAGGGAATACTCCTGTGATTGTTTGATAGGTGAACAATACAAAAAGTAACACGTAGACCTATTAGAGTTTTATATCCAGCTGATAGATTTAAACAATGAGTATAAAAAGACTGAGGTGTTTCATATTCAGCAGTAAGACGGAATGAATTGTTTGAGCTTTGGGAGTCCTCAGATATCATGACACTGAACATGAACTGGACTTGAGATTGCTTTTAGCTTTCTTATTATAGAAATTCAAGTTTCCAGGAAAGGTAATCTGGGCATAGTTCAGACCCAGACACTGTTCTCTTAAAACATAGCAGTAAATAGGTACCAAAAATGTAGTTGGAACTGAGGTCCACATCAAGGAAACACTGCTAACTCTCTAAATTTTTGTGAGATCTGCATGGGAATTCCTTTATGAAAAATTAATAAAACTTTTTTTACACCTTTTATATAACCTGAAACAATTAATTTAATGTTGGTTATGACAGTCATATTTTTGCCTTCCCATAATAATAACAAGCCTCATAATTTAGATTTTAAAATAGAAAGAAAAAGAAATAGTGTGAAGATTACCATGGGAATATTTTTACAGCACAGTTTAATTATTTGGTTCAGTAATGCTCAATAATTATTTCAGTGTAGAAATCAGTCACAATCCAGTCCCTTCAAAAACTAAACAACGGTTTCATTACCAGTAACTAATTTACAGAGCAATTTCAGAATCTCACGACTTCTTGCCTGCCTGAGATTTACGGTCTCTAATAAAAGGCCTTGCCTTGGAGACATGAATTAACAACTCATTAAAGGGGGAGCCCGGATTCAGGATTTTGATTTTCTTTGCCCTCTTGCTGTTGCCTGGCCCTGCTGCTGCACGTTCCCTGGGAGGGCCAGAAAGATGTAGTTTTTTTATTTCCCAACTCTCTGCCTGCCTTTGCTGTTACCCTGTGCACGCAGGAGCAGTGACAGCACAGCGGTCTTGTTCCTTTACTTAAAAAAGGCAGGATTTGCGAGCACGCTCGGCCATTTGTTCTTGCTCCCGTTTGCTGAATTGCCAAATTTATGTGGAAGTGTCTGAGGTATCTGGACCAATAATAATAAAAAGTGTTAGCTCCTGGTACCTCCTAATGGAAGATGATTTTTAACTTTGTGCTTACTGACAAAACATCAACGAGCTTCATCCCTTCAAAGAGGCCAAAAGATGAATTTCAAACCCATAATGGCATTAAAATGCGTCAGAAATGAAAACAATCTAAGGATTCATCATAGGTCAGAAAATAAGTGCTTTTAAACTATCAGGAGCACAGTATATGCTATTCTAATTTCTTTTCACTTCAAGTTTCTGAAATATTTATTAAAGAATAATCTGTGGAATAATGAATATTGCTTTCCTATAGAAGTACAGAACACATGCTATATTTCTGCTGTAATGTCTTATTAAATATGGATGTTGCGAGTTTCTAGTCACTTTGGGACCAGCTACTTGAATGTTCTGCCTTTTAGCAAACAACACTCGTCCAGTTGGGGTTTAAAAACCAAACCAAAAAAAAAAAGAAACAGCTATTTTAGCAATGGCTTCTTTAAAACTGGAGGAGGGAGTAAAAAAAGAAAAAACTTTGCATGGTTTGGGGTTATTAGAAAGCTAAGTATCTGGTAAGGTAATTAAGCATTTCAGTATTTCATGTATACTACAAATTTGATGTTCTTCACTATCCAAATAAAGGATGGATTAAATGTTTGAAAAGATAAGGATATGGTTAAACAGAAAGCTCCTGTGGTTCTCCCAAATATTAGTTTGAGCAGCATTGCTTAGCATAGGAATAAGAAAAAGTCAAAAATGGAAAAAGAATCACTTTAGATATGGTTAGAGCTGATAAAACAGCTGGGCATGCATCATATGCATGCATCATATATTCCTATTTCCATATATTCCTATTTAACATATACTCCTATTTAACAAAATTGTGGCAGCAGCAATTGCAGAATGGTGGCGGGAAAAGTGAATGTTTGCTGTATGTCTGGGTACCTCTGTGTTTCTCGTATCCTCTGAACGATGCACTTTGCCTTCCAAAAAGTTAGGCTGTGGCATAACCCAAAGGAAATAAAAGTGCTTTAAGATAAATGCTTTTATCTATGTGCTATTCATCATCTGACAAGACCCACTTGTTTACTATTGCAGTTTGCTCTTAGGCTCCTATGTTGCCAGCTATCAGTAGTGAGGTCATTTTAGGTCATAATTAAAACACATAAGCAAAAGGGTTCACAGTTAATTTTGAGTTTGGGATGAAAAAAATCTGTACTTAGCTCATTGATTGTGCCAGGACCATTGAGGACAGCTGGGAGCTGGATGCAGGAGTATCTAAACCGTCTCCGAGCTCTTGTGCTAAGAAGACCTGTCCCTGTCAGGTCTGATGTGGTAGGTTGCATTTGCCAAAGGATGTTCATCTGTCAGTGGCCAGGGAAGATTCACTGTATTTGAATTCCTTGCCCACAGTGGGACTCCCTGGTTGTGCCCACTGGCCCCTGGGGGCTCAATGTGTCGCTTTGGGGGAGCCCATCTGGTGATGGGTGATGTGGGACTTGCAGTGCTTCCGTCTCCCGAGCATCGTTCTCCGGCCGTGCCGCGGAACGCTTCCCGCTCCTCTCCGGCAGTGTGTCAGGATATGCCTGGGTGGCTGTGGTTCTGTGGACAGATGGGGCTGTTTCAGTTCGTGGGCGCTGTGTACGTATAATTTAGGACCCTTAGCTGAGCTAATTCTCACTCGGTTGCACTTGGCAATTGCTAATGTCAGAGTCAGGCTCAGGAAGGGCTATGCTCTATGTTGAGATGCTGCTGCATGTCTGGCAAGTTCTCCAGAATTTCTTTGCCACTGGAATAATCTTATTTTAAAACTGAACGTTAGCAGTCGATTATTTCTCTCATAGTTGAGTCCTTAGGCTCAACATGAAAATAAGTGTCACTAATAATAGTACACGTAAAAATGAACACACAACATGCACAGCTGATGGCTTGTGAATTGAAGGGGTTAAGCTCCCTGTTGCTTGTTTTTCAAACTGCTGGGGGGTACAAAGGCTTAGGAGATTCTGTTACTGGCCTTGGGGTTAAACAAGCTCTTGCAGAGCAAGGACTGACCGCCGCTGCTGCCCTCGGCCAGTTGATGGGGCGCGTGGCCAGCACATGGCCTCGTGCGAGGCTCTCCCGGTCGCGGTCCTTGACCCGATATCTAATAACTCCTGCTAGGACAGGACAGGCTAGCTAGGCTGGCCACATCCCCGGTGACATGTGGGACCCCACATCCTCCTGCTGATGCTTCAGAGAGGTCGATCTCACCAGAACCAGCTGTAGCACTTAAGTTGCTAGTAGCAAAATGCTGAAAATGGACATGGCTTTTTTTCTTTGAGTCTACTCCTAAAAATTCTAAATAAATGTTTCCTTCCCGTTACAATTTAAGGTTTTCATAGTCAAGTATATTAAATTTCTTTTTCTACAGGATCAACTCCTAAAGAAAAAGAAACTGCTAGTACATTACCTGCCCCTTTCCAATTAACAGAACAGGCTTATAGAAAGTATTATTAATGATATAACTGATAGAGGTAGATACAATATCCATCAAATAGGTCATTACTGCAGAGATGGGGGTTTTCCTGATTGTATTTAAGATTCATTTCAGATTTGTGCGGAGATACTTTGAAATGCATAGTTTTGCATTGCTAAAGTGGGGAAACATGTTTTTAGTATCTTTTTAGATGATCTCTTTTTTTTTCCAAATGCAGGTGTCTGGTGCTTGGGGAAATCGGAATTAATGGTCACGGTTTATCTGCATACACTGTGGATATGTTGTAATTTAAAGCTGATTGTGTTAAATCACTGTGTTATTCTTGTGACAAAGGCAGTTAGTACTCCTATCACTGCAGAATCTTCACTTAGCGTTATTATTCAAGGCACACTTAAAATTGTCATCATAAATATCTATCTGTAAGAATTTTAGCAAGTGTTCTAAGTGTGATATATGGTCAAAGGTCAGCTTCTGAAAATGGCTTAGATGAGATCTAAGCATTGCTATAAATAATTCTTTGAACTGCATTTTATTCACAGTATTTACAAGATGAACTGGAAGTGTTGGCATTTAGTACCTATAAAAAGGCCATGTAGTCTGTCCCCTTGTTATTACAGGCAGCATCATAGAGAAAGGCGGGAGTTCAGATACATTCCAAATCCTTAGGTTTGCAACAACTTTAAGCTTTCTTCATTTAAAATATACCATCAGAGAGGAGATAGTCATTTATAGGGCATGAGGTTCGTTTTTCATTGCTAGTCTAGACCTGGAACATATTTCTTGCATGACTTATCATTTGAGGAAAACTATATCAAATAGTCTCAGTAATTTTACATTGTCACAAAGCCTTAAATAAAAATTAATGGCATATTTGTGCCTAAAGACTGAGCGTGTCTTACTGAACTCCCTGGAGGCATCTTGATTTTTTTTTTTTTTTTTTTTACACCCTTATGTGTGTGCTCATTTTTAAGACAATTTAAAGTCTTTCAAAATCAAATTACACAGATCTATTTTTTAACATCCTCTTTAAACTCTACATAAATAGCAATCACAAAATACTCTCTGTAATGCTGCCAAGTTTACAACTACCCAAAGTTGTTGGTTTCTTGAGTATAGAATTTGAACAGTGAAGGAATGAGATATTCTAAATCAGTGACAGATTATTTCACTGTTGAGGCTGTCATACTTTCTGATTAAGTATGCTTTCTGTAATGTTGAAATTTTTTTTTTCCTGTATAATACTAGCAGTTTGATGGTTCAGGGACAGGTGTTTCTAACTTGACTGGGGCGCTATTGCATCAGCACATTTTGATGCATTTTCACATTCTCTCCTTGTTAAAGCTAAGTTGCTTCTGTGCCTTCCCTGTTTTGCTAGACAGCAGTGGCCTTGTTTGTCGAAATCGTGCTCTCTGCTAATTTTGCAATATTCAACAGATGGAGATTGGCCGCAAAGTATGCGCCAGTAGACCAGTATGATTCTCATGCACACAAAACTGATCCTGCAAGAAGGCCAAGAGGTGTATGGACCTCGGTATTTTAGATATCATATATGTTTTAACCTTGTATTGTCAGTAGCATGCACATTATGCAGAGGCACATCTGTACAATACTGCTGCACTATCAACTAATATAAAGTTGAGTCTTAGAGTGCAACATACAGTAAGAGGCAAGCAACATCACTGTAATAGTTTCTGACAACTTCTGGCATGGTTACAGGAAGTCTAAATTATAAATAGGAATCAATCTGTCTTTTGTTGGTGGTTTTGAAAGAATCAGATTCAGTTGTGTAATGCTATTTTATTATATATTTTTTTTTCTGTTTCAAATAATGGTTATTTTCAAATTTCTGTTCAATTTCTCTTTTTTATGAAACAATTTCTCTTTTTTTATGAAACAATTTTGTCTCCCTACCATTTCTATTTTTGCTGCTTATCCCTGGAGTAAAGTGTAGCATATGTTGCTGCTTCATTTATCCTTGCAGCTGTCTGTCTGAATAGGAGAACGCTTGCAGTTGTCCTTTCTTGCATATTGACGTTTTATTTGCTTTTTCTTCACTGAGTTGCTATATCTGCTGATATTAAGATACAGTTAATTTTCTTCCTGGATGAACTGAAGAGCTATTTTTCAGTTTTCACTTAGGCTGGCTCAGGAAAAGAGAAAAATCAGCATCTTCCCATTGGCCATGCCTTCAAAATATCAATATCATGGAGAGGACGGGGGAAGCAAGGCTGTATCAGATCGGACATATTTAAGTGAGACTGCTGTGTGTAGTCAGTCTACGCTACCTCTGTTTTTTATCTCATTTGGTTGATGACCATCTTTGCCACAGATGTCTTTTGACTTTCCCCCTCCCACATGATGAGGAAGAACAGAGGAAAGAAGTTATATTGCTCATTGCATGTGTGTGTGTTTGGTTTCATTTTTCTTGTATAAAGTTTCAGTTGAAAACAAAGATCAAAATTACTTGGAGATTTTGATTCAGGTGGTTTTGAGCTTTAAAGAGAGTTTGTAAAAGTTGGTTTAAGAATGCTGAGAATTTTCCCTACATGTGTACAAAAGTCATCTTACATGTTAATGGTTTCAGTCTAAATTCCTAGCAAAGATGCTACCTAAACTGCCAGAGTTTATTACTATTTTTGGTATTGAGGAGGAGAGTTTTAATACTTGTTTTAAAAGGTTAGAAAGAGGGGGGGGTTGACTACTTTAGCAGAAGCAGAGTGACTATTTAGAATAATGAAGAATTTTCTAAATACAAACAAGTCTTTAAAAAGAGTAGGAAAGGAAAAAAAGGTGCTTATGGGTTGCTACAATATAAAAATAGAGTAGGAAAAGGAGAAGAAAAAGGCATTGAAAGTGTAAGATCTGCTAGAATGTTCTGCAAAAAATGAAGATAGGAAGTCAGTAGAAAGACAGTAAAAAGTTCTCAGTGAACAGATAGTAAATAGCAGCATGAGTAGAAAGAGTCCCTTCAAAGATATAATTTCATGAGTTATTTAAATACGCACTGAGGATAATAACGTCTCAGGGATGACAACAGTGGAGAAACATAGGGATTAAATGCTATTATATATAGTATAGCAGTGACAGATATGAAGTGCGGAGTTCTTGCCGCTGAACTGATCTGAGCTCATGCTGATGTTGCTGTCTGGGGGGCTTCCAGCATCGCAGAGTACAGTGCACTGAGACTTGGGTTTTCCGTACCAATGCCACCGAGTTTTGGGTTTTCTGGAGTAAGCACTATACCAACTCAGCTCTGTATCGACCTGCAGCAAGCGGGATGCCAGATCAGTGCGATCTCTCTAACTGCCGCCAAGTCAGGATGATTCCTTTAATGGCTTTGGGTTTCATCTCTGGCCCAGGAACTGTACGTGAGTCCTCAACTGGGTGATTTCTAAGGCTTCAGCAAAATATAATTAGAAAAGTATGCATGTTTATCAGTAGGCTTGGATATTTCTTTTTCTTTTGCCTCAGGCTTCCTCTAAGGCTCAGGTAATAGATGCTGCTAAGGCAGATTTAACAGGTTAGAAATCTGAACTGGAATTGCTTAGGATTCTTATTTGGGTATTTAAATAGCAAAGATGCAGATCTTGTGCTAAATGAGGATTGTGAGGTGTTTTAATGGTGATCAGTGAATTTGGGATCCTACACCATTTTGTTCTGTCCGTTTGCCTTCATACTTGATGGCAAAGACAGGTCTGTTAATTCATTAAATGTGCTCAGAGAATGGAAAAACTTCAACAAAAGAAGCCCTAAACCCAGACAAAACAGCCCCTCTTTTTCTATTAGTCAAAAAGACACTGAAAGTACCGCCATGAACATTTGGGTTGAATTATCAGAGTACTTAATCTGATTCCATGTTGGGTTTGAACATAAATAAGAGGTGTTAATTTTGTGAGAAGTCTCATATAGATTAGACTTTACCTTGAACTCCCACTTTCAAATTCTCTAAGAAAAAAGAAAAACACAATAATTTGCCATCTCAATAATAACAGGAGGGAGCAAGTCTCTCTGGATGCCCCCATCTGGCAGAGGAAACCTGCTTGTTAGCATATCAAAAGACTTGGTGAATTTCTTCAGTTTATGTACAGATTTATATAAATATAACATTGTAAAACACTTTTTCAATACCTATGAAATAGTTTCTCCTAATAAGAGCACCATCCTTACTGCAGACAATGTTGTGGTTTTTTAAAGTTAAGGAAAAAAAAAATGTCTAGCTTCCATTTCTTTGCATATTTAATTTCTTAAAATGCAAACAAAATCTCCCACTCTCCTCCAGGCATTGTTTTCCCTATGAAAGTAAATACAATTCAGATGGCACCTGGGTGTTGCTTTCTTGTTGCAGTCAAAAATAATTTGGGGATTTTTTGTTTTGTTTTTGTTTGTGTAGTAACTCTTATCTGCCATATTATCAATTGTCTTGAAGTGGGGGCTAACAAATAATGCTGTGTTCTGTGAATTAGAATATATATATTCTGGAGCTGTAGTGGTTGTGAGGTTCTCTGGGTAAGAGATAGTTTTATAAAAACTTGGGATGGGAGAGATTTAGTCTTTCTCTTTTTTCTTTTTCCATAGTTGCAAAATCCTCTACTTATGCACCAATCCTCAACACTCTTGCTTCCTCATCATTGTTATTAAGGGCCATCACATACATCCCTTCCACTTCTTGGGGTAAATGAGACTTCTGCACCCCAAAATCAGGTCACCTTCAGTGTATTTTCTTGTAAGTGACACTTTGGCTACCATGTTAGTCATAGGGAATGAAAGGAAGTTATAGCAAATAACAGGGTTAAACTTCTATGCCATCTTGTTATTCCTTGGATTTTTTTTTAGTTGATTTATTCATCTGTTTTCTTATCTGTGTTAAAGAAGACCAAAGTACAAAACAATTTTGATTGGTATTATATACCCAAAGAAAAGACAGAGATTTAAATAAAAATGATCTGTCAGAGATTTTGAGTGAAGTATCTGAGAGTGTTTTGTCCAAGCACTTGTGTCTCAGCAGAAAATGTGTATCACAGAAGTAAAACAATGAAAAGATTTATTGACTGAAACAATTTCCATTGTCATGTAGCGCATAAGAATTAAATATTTATACCTACTCACTGGGGTAATAAAAACATATTCAGTTATGTTGCAGGCACAACCAAATGATTGTTGAGGCATCTAATAGCAACTCTTAAAATATATAGTACAAACAAGACTCAAGAAAATGAAAACCATTGCGGTGAAGTAGTTTCTTCTTTGTTAAAAGAAATAGCGAGATGGATGATAAACGCCATAAGAAATTCCTGCTAGCCATAAATGTGGATTTTGAAGGCGTTTGGCTGATGAGGGTCTCAAATGCTGTAAGACTTTGGGGTTGCTCAAGGAAGCATGGTTGTCCCTCATGACTTACCCTAGTCCTTCAAGCTCAAAGGAATGCACCAAGAGCTGTGCATTTTCTTTAGCTAGGATATTGTCATAAAAATTACAATTCTTTCTTCCCAAATACAAATTGTTAGTAGTTTCCCAGTGAGACTCTGCAACACTGACTCAGTAGCGTTTCTCCCAGTCCTTTGTCAGTTAAAGGAGAAGGCTGGGGAGTCGTGAGTTTGCCAAGGCCCTTCTGGGACACTGTGTTGTAGTTATGAGTTGCATTCGTGGAGATAATTTGCGCTAGCTTCTCTTTAGACGTATAAGAAATTGCATTGGCTTCAGCCCCTTTGTCAGCAGCAGCCTCTTGCTGCGGCATCTTTCCTTGTAGGTTTTTAATTCCTCTTTGACTTGTTCAGTGCAGGCGTATCTTTGCAGGAAATTCTTAGCCTTATTTCTTCGGGGACCGTTTCTGTTTACCTTTGTGTCTGTCGTGACACTTTTGTAATTAGTTGTTGCCAGCACCAGCTTTGCTTTCAGGTGGACAGCGCTCTTAACCCTTGCTTGTTGCCTTATGCCAGAGTTTCTCATGTCTGCAGTGGGGCTGTGTGCTTCCTTTGCATGCAATAGTAGCCATTAATAATCAAAAACAATCAAAAGAGCACAGCAGTTGTCAGAAACTCCATTGTTTGCAAACTGTTGAT
This sequence comes from Microcambeva ribeirae, assembly GCA_035222435.1. Classification (NCBI taxonomy): domain Eukaryota; kingdom Metazoa; phylum Chordata; class Actinopteri; order Siluriformes; family Trichomycteridae; genus Microcambeva; species Microcambeva ribeirae. The sequence goes on along the minus strand of JAYECN010438952.1, from coordinate 10,083 downwards.
GTGTAAATAACTGCATTCCTGTGGAAGTATGATAATTTTAAAAGCCTTGTAAGAGGAACTTGAGTTACTTTCTCATTCCTTCCAGTTTGTGGATCCACTGATTCTTAGCAACTTCACGATAGTTTTGCTAAATGTCATTTTTCCTTTATTAAGATAAAAATTATGCCATCAGCATGTCAGGGGTGGGTTGCATTTCTGTGATGTGAATGTGTCCAACTGTTTTGAAACAGCTGCAGTGGCAAATTTTCTCATGGCAAATAAGAAGAATGTTTTTGTACTTTTGCTAGGTAACACCATAAAGTAAATAGGGAAAATGGAAGGCTCTCAGCATTGTCTATCGTCTGTGCTGCCAGACACCAGTATTGATTTAAAAATAATAATAATTAAAAGATAAGTGTTTAAAACCAACTTAGAAGCCTAGCCGAAAGAAATCAAAGCCAAGCGGGCTAGTTATGTGAATGGTATGCACCATATAAGTTAGCAGAATATTACTTTTTATACTTAGGATCTCAAAAAAAAGATCAATACTGAGGTTGAGACAAGCTTTTTTTGTATTTTTTTTTTTTTTAAACTTGGAATTACTATATGGAAAAACATTATTTGGTCTTTATTTCTTTTCCTTTTTTTTTTTTTTTTTTCCCCAACTTTCTTTTCTCCATTGTTCATAATTACCTGGGTAAAAGAGTGATTTTTTTTTTCCTGGTAGTGCTGTAAATACTATTCAAGTAAGATTTGCAAAGTTATAGACTTGAAAATGCTTTATAATGAAAAACTATCAGAAATGTTTATTCTCCTTATAAAATGTATTTTAAACTGTGTGTAAAATATGTTTAGTGCTCTTTATACTCTTAGTAGTCTGGAATGGGCTGGCATTTTGTTTGATATTTGTGGATTTAATTTATGTCCAAGTAGTTTAAATTCCTGACTTATACACAGAGATTTGGATTTATGCCTCTTGACCTTGGTGGTTTTTTTTTGTTTTTTCTCCTTGTTTTATAAATGTCAGAATAAGTGGTAAGCTAAATGTGTATAGGAAATGTGACTTTTGAGTCATATATTTTCTTAATTTTTTGTCCATCAGTTCATGTATGTGATATGTGTGATGTAATAAAAGAAACTTTTTAGCATTTGGTACTGTAATGAGTATAAATGCTGATCAGTATAAATCTCATTATAGGCATATAGACATCTGCCTATAGACACTATAGGCAGAAAGGGACATTTATTTTCTGCATTTTTTTTTTTTTTTTTTTTTTACCATTTTTGCTTTTCCTTTTCATTCATAGCTTTTTCTTCACAATAACTAAATGAATGTTTAAAGCTCTTTAACAGATTTTTTTTTTTATTTTACTCAGGTGGGATATTTATGATGCATTAGTCTCTTTTATGTCATTTTATTTTGGCAGCTTCTCTCTGAACTAATTATCACACTGGAGAGATCTCCAAATAGAAAGTACTGCTTAAGTACTCGATGGCATATTGCAGAGTCCATCACAGCGCGCCTGCGATCCCTGCGTGTAGCATAATTGTGTTTTTGAAGCCCTGAGCTCGTAGTGCTCTGCAGCTCTTGGTCATGGAACTTTATGAAGGAAACACTAAAGACCTCTTAAGTTGTGGTGAATTACAATTATGAATAATATACTCTGTGCTGCTGCCAAATGTTTATATTATCTTGTGAGAGTGTTCTACCTGAAATGCCTGCAAGCCTTTAAGTAAATGTGTATGCATTTTTGTGCATCTACATATGTATTTTTTTCTTGAATTGTGACTAAGAATTTGATTTTTTTCTCTAACGCTGAAAACGGTAAGAATTTGCATTATGTTAGTGTAGAACTAAGGATGCAACAAACCAATTTCAAATTTGAATCAATGGATGATTTTCTGCTACATTTTTTTTTGCATAAACTTATTTATACTAAGCATTTATTCTATAGCACTCATCTGTAGCAGTAGGTCTTCAATATCTTTGTTCTTAAAAAGTGTGAAATTTGCTGTCATACTAAAAGGCTGTCCTGTTACTTCTGTTATGTGTAGTGGTCCGTGTTCCATGTGGTTGACTGTTAATGGTAGCTATGGGTAGGTAAAATACAAGAAAAAAAAAAAAAAAAAAAAACACTTGCTCTGAGCTTTTACCAGGAAAATGTGTTAGGATGGATTACTGAGAGAAAAACAGCCTGGAGTGGAGTGCGGAGGGTAGTGGGGGCAATAGGAGACCCGGCGCTGGCAGCTTTTCCGCCTGATTTGGAGCGAGCCCTTTCGGGAACTGGGAAAGCCGACCAAAGGTGTCCTGTTTCTCCAGCTCCGGCCACATGTCTCAGAACCATTATGGTTGGAGAAGACCTTCAAGATCCAGGCCAACCGTAAAGCCATCGCCACCATGTCCATAAGTGCCTCATCTACACGTTGCTGCTAGGGATGGTGACTCCACCTCTTCTTTGGGCAGCCTGTTCCAGTGCTTCACCACTTTCTGTGTAGCAATTTTTCCTGATATCTAACCTCCTGCACCTCCCTGATGCAACTTCCATTCCACCAGAGAGGCCGTTTCCCCTTGTGCTATGGTGGTTGTTTTGGAGATCAACCCCTGCCCCTTTCAGGTAGCTGTGGAGAGCGATAAGGTGACGCGTGAGCCTTGTCTAGTCTAAGTAACCCCGGCTCCCTCAGCTGCTCCTCCGAGTCTGTGCTCCAGCCCCCTCACCGGCCTCGTTGCCCTTCTTCGGACGTGCTCCAGCGCCTCGACGTCTTCCTAGTAATGAGGCGCCCAAAACCCAATACGGTAGTCAAAGTGGGGCCTCATCGGCGCCTAGTACAGCGGGAGGATCGCTTCCCTAGGCCTGCTGGCTGCACCGTTACCGCTACAAGCCCTGTGTGTCTCCTTAAATCTGTCTCCGCGCTGAGGAAGGAACTGCCGTGCTCGCTGAGCTGCCCTCACGCCGCGGCTCCTCGCAGGGCTCCGCTGCCTCGTGCTCTCGGACGGCCTCGTTTCCGAGCGGGCAGGCCCAGCACGGCACGTGTTCGTTAGCTGGGCAGTGCCCGTGCGTGAGCTAATGGGGCGCTCGTGTCAGCTCGTTGGGTGCCCGTGCGGGAGGTTGTTGGGCTCTCCTGTGTGAGAGCTCCCGGCACGGTCACCCATGAGCACAGCGCGCCCTGCAATCGGGGACTATCCACCGCGAGAAGGATTTAAGTTGTAGAGTATCTCAGCCCTCCTGCTTTTTCTCAAATCTGAAAATACCCAAATTACACGAAAGTGAGGAGAATAAAGGTCTGCTTTTGCTTTGGCATTTGTATTAGGAGTCCTGGGGAAGAGGTTGGGTTTTCTATTTGTCAACAGAAAAGGTGCCATTTTGTGCCAGCAGAGATGCGCCGGTCTTTGCTCTGTTCTTCTATTTGCTTTTACTTACTTCAGGTGTTGATAGTGGTTTCTCTTTATACTATGGTGCTATGATAGAAAAACTGAATACTGGTTTTCCATTAATTAAGGAATTAAGGTTTCTGTTTGATTCTAGGTTTGAAAGTGAGCTTTATCATCTGAAATGGGAGTTTCTAAAGCAGCAAAAAGTACCAGATATGGAGCAAATACTCTGTTCTTTACATTTTTGAATACAAAATAGCTTTCTGAGACGTGTTACTAGATGAGTAAAAAGCTACAAGACTCATCCTTTCTTCCTCCAAGCCCCTGGACAAAAAAAGGGAAGGAAAAGAAGAGAGAAAAAAAAAAAAAAAAAAAAAAGGCAAAAAAGGATGCACCTAGAATATGGCAGTCACATCAGCATTCTGTCTGACTATTTATCTTCAGATCTATACCAATTGCTGTTTACTGTTTATAGATGTCTATAAAGAACAAAAGTTACACAGTCTGTCTGCAGGAAAAGTCAAGTAACTTCCTTGTCTGCTTAGAAATTCATTAATGATTTGGCCAGAAGATTTCTACTTTTTCTAGGCTCTCTGATCCAAATATTTATGTGACTGCCACCTTTGCATGTCATTAAAACAGGGAGCAGCTCTTTACCATATTTGATTTAGTTGAATTCATGGGTCAGTTTTGACCTAGATCAGATAATGCTGAAAAAATCTGAGCCAAATAAGAGTATATCTGACATAGCATAAAAGCAAATATAGGTTCAGTGGGGATCCTATTTGGCTGGTAGCAGTTCATTGCCTGTGACAAGCGTGTGTATGAGCTGTTCCAATTGAAGTTCAAGATTAAATTCCATAGAAATGTCAAGAGAGGATCCTTTCCGCAGCTGGGAAGGGTTCTAAAACCACAGTCCAAATTCTTCTTTTCCTCAATGAAGTGTATGCTGATTCGTTCTTCTGATGCCTCATTTGAATGGGCTGAGACACCTTTTTTTTTTTTTTTCCTCCCCCAAGATCTCTCATTTAGCAAATCTAAGCCTTAACAAAACGATAATTTAAAAGCTTTTGACTGTAAGTCAGTGGCCTTTCATACTAAACCATCTGCCTAGTCAAAGAAGCAAGAGAACAATTTTTTCTTTATTAATCGTGGTGAAAACTGAAAAGCTTAAAGATGATGACAAGTAAAAAAGTTCCTTTTCCCACTGCAGTGATAAAGTCATGTAACAGCAGGAGTCTTTGCAGCCTATGGCTTGAAGAAACTCTGGAGTTGCTAAACGTATCAGTGACAGCCTCAAACTATTCTCTCCAGGGAGAGTAACAATATCTTTATAAAGTGCAACTGCATGGGGTTCCTCCTAAGCAGCAAAATTTAATCACAGTTTTGAAAGCAGTTTTATTATGTTGGTGCAGCCAGCTCTCCCATTTGGTAAATAATTTGATACTTGGTGTTCTGCCCTTTTTTTTTTTTTTTAATAGATTTTTTTTTAAAAATACAATTTTTTTAAAAAAACTTGTTATTTAAAAAAAAAAAAAAAAACACCCTGGATGTAGCTCCATGTGGAAATAAGGCTTTTGTGAATTACTATTTCTGCTCTGTGTGTGTTTGAGCCTGTATGTGCCTGTCTCTGGGCCAGGGGCTGGGTGAGTCTGGTGACTGGAGATTGAGGTTTGGAAAGTATTTGAAATGCCTGAAGATGCACGCCGTCTTCATGAAACAGGCAGCTACCATGCTAAGAATGATTCTGTAAGTTCATCAAATGAGGGTCATTTTTCAATAGGATCTGAAACTTCATTAAGTGTGAAATACCGTGTGGCTTCATTAAGCATAAAATCATGTGGGCAACTCCAGAAAAGCTTCAGCTGGAGCCTGGACCTTCCAAGACACCCAAGCCAGTTAAAACCAAAATGCTGATCTGTAGGTTACCAGAGCTCAAGTTGAAATTTGGTTGGTAGCTAGCATGTGAAATTGTCAGCGGAAGGAATCCAAGTAGTAAATCTAAAACTGGAAGCATTTGCTGTTTTGCTGCTTAAATTATCCTTTTTTGCTCACACAGGACAGTTTAACGCCAAGATTAGTTCATTAGAGTAGGCCTCATCTTCCTTCTCCGTTTCCTGAATGGTGGAGTTAATGGGATTGATTCTGACCTTATTTAAATGTCAGCATATAAGTATATTAAGTCAGAAGTGTGTCAAGTCAAGTTAATGGTCTTAGATCCACACAAGTGAAGTGAGAATCAGTCAATTGAGCATGAGGGAAAAATGCAGTAGACCAGAAGAGGAAAGACGGAGAAGTCGAATGAATTTGGAAAGAAAGAATGGAAAATTTGAAAAAGGTATAGTGTAGAAGGGAATATGCTGTGAACCGGTTCCTCTGGCTTATATGCACATGTTGCTATAAACTCTCAGTATATCCTGCTCGGCTACGCTTAAAAACTAAGTTCATGCCACACCAGATAATTTAAGATAAACTGTTTTCAAAACGCTTCAAAAATATTTTTGAGTTGTATATGCGGGAAATTGTAACAAGCTCTTCCCTGAAAGCTGTTTGTCGCATCTCACTGATGATTCTATTTGCTAGTGTGTGTTCAAAATTCCCAGGACTATGGGCTTTTTTGAAGTGAGCATGTAAGCACGGAGATTAGAGAAGAAGCTATATTGCATATATGTATATACACACACACAAATGATGTAATAATCAGAAAAAAAATCTGATAAAATACTCCTGCAAGGAGTAACCCATTTTCCTAAAGATTACTGTTGTGTGTTTTAGGCCCTTATCAGTTTTCCATCTTTGCCGGATTTCTAATATTCCTTTTCAAAGCATGATTGGTCTCCTTTATGGTTTCTCTCTCCTGTTAGGCTATTGCTTTTTGATAAACCATTTCCCACTTCACAACTAAAAGGTAATTATCTGACTACTAAAAGGAGTAGAAAGATGCTCTCTGTTTGCAGCAGAATATTTTACCATTTTTTTTTTCCAGTTGCGTGCTTAAAAAGAGCTTATCTGGTACGTAAAGAAAAGTTGAAGCAAAACGTACAATACTGTTTGTGTTTCGCTGGAACTAAGTCTCGTTTCATTCATCATTCTTCAGTCATTCTTCCAACCACTGTCTATGTCTTTTTTTTTTTTTTTTTTTTTTTTTTTTTTTTTTAGAACTTCTACCTCTCAAAAGTATATTCTTTTTGAATTTGGAGAATGATGGTAATTTTTTCAGTTACTTTGAAAAACAGAAATATTGATATTACATTGTGAAATTATGTAGCCATGTCCTTACCTTATCCACACTAACGCTTTAGCAAGGTCATCTGGCTTTTTTGGATGACCTGGAACATAGCAGTAAGGTTTCGTCTAATGATCCATCTGTGTTCTGCAGCTATGATGGATAGAACTAGTGGGAGAATCAACACAAGTAACAATACACAGTTAAGAACTACTGCCAGGAGGGAAAGTTTCTTGTTTCCATTTTCTGGAATTATCAAACTCCTTTAATATGAGCAGTCTAATTGCATTCTGGCAGACTGTGACCTCGCTGGGTTTCAAGATTTAACAGGAGCTCTTCCTGAAGGAATTTTGATATTCTCTTCAAAGGATGTTCTGTTTTGGCATTATTTAATATGTCTTACCATGCCTTTAGATTAGAAAGGAAATTAAAGACATATTCATAAAGACCAGTTTCAAAGAAAAAAAACAATGGCAGTTGTAGCACTCTACCCAGCTTCTACCAAAAAATAGTGGCAATCCTAAAATCTTTATCTCTCATTTTAATCTTTCATGCTGTTTGTGTTATACTAGCTTGTTTTATATCTCAATGGGTTATTCTTAAAAATAAAACTAATAAAAAGTAGTTATTCTGAAGAACAGAGAAGCTTTCTATAGCATTCCATTATAGTTATTGCAATATTATCCAAGTTATGTGCTTGAAGACATGAAATGTAAAGTGAGTATATCTGGTAGTCCTCTATTGATTTTTCTCTTGACCTTGTTTCCCCAGGCACCTAAAATTTTTAATGGAGAAAAAAAAAGCGAGAGGAAAAATACAGTTCTTTGGGCAAATTATTTTTCACATATTGGACTCTAGTGTGGATTAGACTGTTCTTCTTTTATAATCTTCTCTTGCAAATTAATTCCCACATTTGCTTATAGAAACATACTAAATTACTTTGTCAGATTATGACATGTTAGTGGTGAAAATCTATCACAACAATAAATACACGGTTGATTGTTAGGAGAAGCATTCCTACAATGGTATTTAGAAGAATAACTTTTTAAAAATTATTATTGTTATTATAAACAGTTTTGTACACAACTTTTCACTGTATTGCAATGCACACTTTTTTTGGAAGGTTTAAAAATCCAGCCGTGAGGTAAGAATGACTGCATGGTGTCAAGATAATTTTTCTCTTACAAAAAAAAAAAAAAAAGTGCAATTCAACTTTTCTCACATTTAGAGAATCTTATAGCCTGCTTGCATAACTAGTGTGTGGCAAAAATGTGAAACTAGTGGGTTGTTTTTCTTTTTAACTATTCATTATTTATGAAAGGCAGAGAAAATAGTTAGAAATGATTGTTTCAGGGGATTTCCTGTAGCTATATTATTTTGTTCAAAGGATTTTGTCACACTGGTTTAATTCCAAATTTAAAACTTCAAGCTCTCTTTATTCTGACCTACTTTTTAAAAAAGTTAGTAGAAGTCTCTCTATTATATATATAATTTTATGCATAATATGTGTTTATATATATTGTATAGTATAAGAATTGTATGTGTTGAAAACAATTCCATATTTGATGAATATTTTCTTGTCACCATTATTTTAACTTGAATGCACATGAACTGTGTTGCAGCAGATAATTCTGTACTCATAATGTGTGATATCTGATGTACACTCATCAAGGTGTTAATCTAGTGAGTGCTGGTTGCCTGAATAGGCATCTGTATTTGATGGCCTAGTTGACATCTCAGAGTTGTTTCATCACATGTAGAAAGGCTATTTTACATGAACAAAGGTTGCACATGAAAAGCCTTGCGACTTCTGTGCCCCTTAGTATGTATTTGCATATGTGAATTATATTATTTTCCAACAACATTTTGAAGTTGCTTTCCATATTCTCTGTTTATTCCATTAGGAAGTAGGTTTTTTTTTTTTTTTTTTCCTCCATTTGGTTTGTGTTTGTTTTTGAGTTTTTCAGTTGTTAGTTAAGCAATTCACACAGTTAGGCTGGCCTTACTTATGCACTTGGATATAGATTCAATTTCTTGGCTTTAATCAAACAATTTTAAAAACATTGAACATATTACATAATTAGATAGACATGTATTGATTAAAGGCTAACTTTAGTGTGGATGTGTATGTATATGGAAAAATATATATAAGTAGGAATATATTAAAGAAAACTAATGAGGGAAAGTAAATTGCAGCCTAAAGTAAAATCACATAATAGTAATCAAAGTGCCCTTGCACTTTTTTGTGATTTGAACATGAGCTGTTAAAATTCATAAAGACCTAATTAAGATGAATTTAAAGATAGCGTGATGGGGGAAAGGAGGTCGTCTGATGCTTGTTGTCACAGGCATAGTGAAACGTTCCTCACAAAAATCAGGTCTCTGAGTTGTCGCCAGCAGGGTGAATATGGAGTTAGCAGTCCCTGGCTGTCATGGTTGATAACCATACACTATTTAATGGAGATCCGTGCTTGCACTTCCAAGTTTCATTACGTTTCTCTGAATTGACAGCCCTCTTTTTGTAGTGTTATCCCCGTTTTAGCTGACTGGGAAGATCAGTAGAGCTGTCTTCCCCAATTCATACTAACACGCACCATGCCGTAATGGTGAGTGAGGCCTAAGAGGGCATGTATAAAAATGCATCTTTTATCATCACCTTTTGCATTTATCAGTGCACCTCTTATGCATCAAAGAGTGCAGGTGTCAAATGACGCTTTGTTAAAGATTTTAAGAGATGTGACTACGGAGGTGGTTTGGTTCTGCTGGGAGTTCTTTGACTTCCTGAGCTTATTTCTGGACTCACCAACAACCAGGACTCATCAACCCTTTGCTGTCCTGGCAAGTGTCCTCTGTCCTCCTTGTTCCAAACTATGGCAACCTGGTGTGTGTTGCTAGCGTGGCTCATCGTGTAGTTTTTAGACAAGGTAGATGCTCAAATAATTTGTCCCTTTTGGGTGGTTAAGATGATTACTGTTTCTAGGAAGGCAGGGATGATCTGCCTGGGGCTCCCAAGAGCCAGGGGAGGACAGCAAACGTAAAACTAGTATAAAGACAGAAGCAATTTTTCAAAGAACAGGGAAATGTTTCACGTGGAGGCTCGGATCGATGGTGAAGTCATTGGTGGGATTGCAGTTCAATATTGACATTCCTGTTAAGTTTTGTTCCCAGTTCCAATATGTGGCCTTAAAAATATTTTGTAAATAAGCAAGAACATCATCTTCTCCTTCTAATGAAGCCAGGAAAAAAGTAATATTTTCCTTCACAAAGTTATCTAGGAAAATCAAGGGACGTTTTAGAGCTAAGAAGCCAGTGCTTGCTTTGCTGCTCAGGACAGAAAGGCTTCCTCTGGTTTCTGGTGTTTCTGCTTGCACCAAGCCCCTGGAATATCATAAAGTCATAGAATGCTTAAGGTTGGAAGGGACCTCTAGAGTTCATCTAGTCCAACCCCCCTGCACACGCAGGGTCACCTAGAGCAGGTGGCTCAGGGCTGCGTCCAAGCGGGTTTGGA
>JAYECN010438946.1:0-22229 GCA_035222435.1 Microcambeva ribeirae | reverse complement strand
AAGCCCGGGCTGCGAAGGGCGAAGCGGAGGCGGCCGCGGGGGGACACGACGCCGCCGAGCCCGGCGCGCGGCCGCCTTCGCTGCGGAGCTTGCGCTGCGCCAGGCGGAGGGGGGGCCAGGCGGCTGCTCCACCGCCGCGCCAGGGAGAGCTCGCGCGTCAGCCCCGGGCAACCGCTTTGCAGCTCGCGCGGGGCCGCAGCCCGCGACGCTGCGAGGGCTCCGCGGGGGTGTATTTTTCTTTTTGTGACGGGGGGTGGGCAGGGTGACGCAGGCGGCGCCCTGCAGCCCGGCCCAAGATGCGCCCCGACCCCGCGCAGGCGGCGCCGAGGTGGCCGGCGCAGCTCCCAGCAAGGCCCGCGAGCCTCCGGGGGAGCGCTGGGTTTTCTGCCACCCCCAGCGCGGCGCAGCCCCGATGCACCGCACGGAGGGCGACCGCCGGCGCCTGGGGAGGATGGATGAGCGCACAGCCAAGGAGCTGGTCCGGGGCCGTCCCCAGCTGGGGGCTTCTTGGGCCATGCGGTTACACGGATTACACGTAACCTGGGCAGGGGGTGAGGACATGGTTGGGCTCAGGGCATCCAGGGCAGGCACCGGGTACCTGGAGGGGACGAGCTTGGGTCTGGTGGGACCTCGGCTTCTGCTGAAGCCAGGGAGCCCAAGGCCAAACAAGCAACGTGGTGCCCAGCACTGGGAGCTCTGGGCTCCCCCTGTGACCAGCACGTGCCCCTGGTCCTAGGTGTGACCCCCTGGCACCGTGATGCCCCACTGGCAAGGAAACGGCCTCCGAGCACCTTGCTGCTGCAGGCTGCAAAGGATGTGCACGGCAGCAGGGCACCAGGGCCGGGAAGGCTGCGCGGCCACCTTACTTCTCATAGTTGGCGTGGGCCGGATGCTCCTGAAATGTTTGTTTTTCCTCCGCAGGGCCATCTTGTACTGCAAGGAGAGGAGGGGAAAGCCCGTTCGCAAAGCCAGCAGCGCTCTCACTGCCTGGTCACCGACAGCACGGAGGCAGATGGAGGCCACCATGGGGGACCCCTGCCCGGGAGCCACCTCCAGCCTTGAGGCTGCCACCAACAGTGTCCTTTGTAACTGCCTGATCCCGCCATCCCTGGTCCTGCACCTATTGCAGCCCCTTCTGCCACCCTCAATCCCCAACGCTGGGCCCCCTCTTCTTGCTCCTGCTCATCTTCAGCACCCAACTAAAGCATCCTAGGCACTGACCCTGCCTGAACTGGGTGGCTTTCCAGCCATTTGCCCAATGCTGTGTGTGGGATGCAAGATCTGGGGGGCAAAATCTGTTTTGGAAGGCTGCTGTATGGCCCTGAGGTGGTGCCAGAGCCAGACAGAGCTGGTGGCACCACGGGTGAAACCGTTTCTTGGCCAGGCTAATTGCCTTAGCTTTGACCTGGCCTTAAGGTGGCAGAGGCACCTGGGGGAGCTACTCAAGCACAGAGACACTGGTCTCTGAGGACGGCGCTCTAATTTCAGCTGGTAAGGAGGATAAAAGCCCTCATGTGTGGGCATCATGTAGCAGCAGGCTTGGGTGCTCTGGCCACCACCGCCTGCCATCAGGCCTGATGCCTCCTGGTGCCACCAAGCCCTCGGGTAGCCGGGACACCGACACAGCACAGCCAAGCAGGGAGCCGAGCCCTACCTCTTCCGCGGCAAAGCCCTTCTCGGCGCTATCCAGAGGATTTCTGCCCCTCATCGGCGCGGTGGCATCATCTTCAGTGGTCTCCAGCTGCAAGGATGGCAGGTCCAGCCCATGCTTGAGGAGGCTCTCCACCTAAAACCGTGAGGAAGCACTTGAATCATTCCCTTGGCTGGGGTGTGCTCGGACGCCCTGTGTGCACCGTGCTGCTCTGCTCCCTTCCAGTGCCCGGGATTTGCGAGCGGATTTAGGCCCGATTAGCCAGCTGCCGGTCCTGGCTGTGCCCTGGCGTGCCCGCCCTGCTCCAGCCTCCTCCAGGAGAGCTCTGGTGCATGGGTGGCCGCTGCCCGGCTTCCTCCTGACACCAGCCCCCTGCAACATGCCCTGTCATGGGGCAGCTCCCAGACCTCAGCTGGGCTGACGAGGAGCCGTAGGGGGTTAATCCTGCTGTGACGGCCGCGGGAGAGGATTACCTGGGAGTGGAAATCTTGCTGCTTTCCGGACAGCCAATCTGCAGCCCCTGCGTTGGCTGGTGCCTGGGCAATGGCAGAACCCCCACCCTGCATCCCCATGGGGACCCACAAGGGCTGGCACCCCCTGGCACTCACCAGCTTGCACTGGGCAGCGCTCAGGTCCCCCAGCACGGCATCCACAATGCAGTCGGCCACGGCCGCTGTGACAGACAGCTTGATTTCACTGGGAGGGGAGAGAGGGGTGTCAGAGCCACCGTGGATAAAGCAGCCCTGACAGCCCAGCCTGGGAGGTGGCCACCAGAGGTGTCTCCATGTTCAGTAGGACACGTGTGGGTAAGGAGAGATTGAGCTGCATGGCCATAGCAGCCCCAGGCAGAAAGGGGAGAAGTCACGTCACTCACTTCAGCTTGCTGAAGACATCGGTGACCATCTGGTCCAGGACAGAACTGAGGTGGAGATGATCCTGCAGGTAGATGCGCTCGGACATGGCGTTGACCAGCTGGTCCCTGACTCCTCTCTTCTGTACCATGTCTGGGCACAGGTTGTGCGCTGTGTCCAGCACTGCTTGCATGATTGCCTGTGGCAGACCCAGAAGTTTGGGGATGAAAAGAGTATTTTCTGCATCTTTTCTATTAGGATTCTAACGTTTTCCTAATTTATCTCAGGAGATGTTGGGTACAGGGGGGACTGGGGCAATGGAGGTGATAGAAAGAGCACTGCTGAAGCGCACCGTGTGTCAGGCTGGCATTCCTTTGACAGGACGGTCCCTGCATCTAGGACTTCATCACCCCTTGGGCTGAAGCTGATGAGTGCCCCACGTTGCTGGGGGCTCCCAGCAGGCACCCACCTGGATTTCCCGTCCGCAGGCCTGGGACACTTCCTCCGTGAGACACTCCATCTTATGCTGCAGCTTGCCGTTCTGGTACGGGGTGTTTCCTGCTTCATACAGTAGAGGCAAAATCTGCAGGGGGAGGAGACAAGGTGTGGATCAGCACACAGCAAGCTGCCTTTGCTCTGCTTGCCACGCATGGCGAGTCCTGGTCTACGGCTGCCCCATGGCAAAGCACTCCCTGCATTAGTTTGGGAGACCCAAGCATCTGGGCTGGGGTTGGGCTCCCCGGCCTTGCTGCACTCTTCTCGGCCTGTTAAATCTTACGAGAGGCCTTTTCTCACGCAGGAAGCTGATGAGCAACCTCTTTCTCACCCTGTTGCAGGGATGCATGCTCACCACGCACAACCATCTGTCCCCAAGATTTGGAGAACAGCACCAGGTCCCTGCAGAGCATCTTCACTGGGGCGAAGCCACCAGATGCCACCAGGACACGTGGCAGTGAGTGGTGAGAGGCCCTCCTCTCCTTGTCTGCAGGAGCATCTCCCACCCTGCAAGGTCCCACTTGCTGTACGTTGTGAAGTCAGTGCCAGCCCCGTGCAAGCACACTGCTGTGATGGTCTGTGCCTGTAGCAGTTCTGTCCCAACCACGGCACCATGGCTCTTGGCCTCACCAGCTCACGTAGAGACGTTTGGACGGCTCCAAAGCCGCAGCATCCATAGCTCCCAAAGGAGGCTGGTGCAAGCAGGGGAATCTCCTTCCTGAGGAAGGGATTTACTTCAGGACGAAGCCACGGTTCCCAGGGAGGTTGTGTGTGTGTGAACTAGAACTTTTGGGGATTTTTTTTACAGAAGCTGTTTTCGAAAAATTTGCAAAAGTTTAGCAGTGCGATGTATATCTGTAGCACTGATGATATTAATCTCAAAAATTCACTGCTTGTTAGTTACATGTCATCAATAAATCAACACACTGCTTTGATCTTGGGTTGAAACCCTGTGAGCAGGGTGCTTTGTTTTTCCCCGCGATGCCAAGGGAAGGCAGCCCTGAAGTTTTCCTGGGGTGCAGCAGACTTACGCTGACAGACAGGTTGGCGTTCCTGATGGCTTCCTCTGCGAAGAGGATGTCGGTCTCCACCTCCCTGCCCAGGCAGGAGCTGAGGACGTCAACGTGCTTCTGCACGCTGAGGCAGATTTCGTTCACCATCTGGAGCACAGAGGAGATGCTGTCAGACCCGACGCCTGAGCAGCACTGGAAGGCTCTGTCCTCTCTGCGATATCCCAGGAGGAGGAGGACACACGGGTGCTGCCCCATCGGGAGCCCATGCAGGTAACTCTCCCCAAGGACTTCCCTGCCTACTGACCAGGGACGCTGGACAGCAGGGATTTTCTCTCATGTCTTGAGCACATTAAGATGGCAAAACACTGTGCAGAAGGGGGACAGGCAGTGAGATGTCGCAGCACTGAATTCGCTGCAGCACAACGATGAAGCCAGGATGGCTCCATGGGTATCTCAGCCCCATTCCCTCCTGCCCAGCCCTGCTCTCTTCTCCATGTCCCTCTCTGTCCTGGGCTCGGAAGCAGCAAAGAGGTCTGTGCTGCTTGCAGGGGTCGGCATGAGCTGCCCGATGTCTGCTTTGACATCCTGCACTACCAAGATCCTTCATGCTGGAGCAGAGCGGCTGTCGGTGCAGCCCGAGGCGGCGCTCCGTGTGCTCACCTGTTCAGAGGAGGTGGTCAGGATGCCCTGCTGCAGCCGGAAGGTTTGGGCGGGCAGTGTGCGCCGCATTTGGTTCCTTGTCAAGCAGGACTGGATCTGCAGCACATAAACAGAGCCATGAGGAGGGGGCTTTGGCAGCCCAGCCCTGCTCCCTTGGCCCCCCAGTCCCACCTTGTGCACTGCCTCCTCCGTTTTCTCAGGGTTGCTCCGATACGCCTGCACCACGTCATTCATCGGCAGGGGCATGGACTTGAGGGTGTAGTTCCTGCGAGGCAACGGCACAGGTGAGTGTTGAGACAGTGGCACTGCCAGCCCCTTTGCTGCAGACAGACAGCTTGCGGCATCTCCTGCCTTGCGGTAGCAGATACCCGGGCACATCAGTCCTGTGGTTTTATCCTCACATGAAACGTGCGCAGGGAAAGCATTTCCCTGCTGACATTATCTAGCTTCCGGAGCTTGTGGGGATGGCTGAGCTCAAGCAGATGATCAAACTCCCATGGGGTCTTAATAGGTGAACAATTTTTTCCATCTTTTGTAGACAGAAGGGAGTGGAGGGCCCAGTCCTCACAAAAGGCATCGCTGTGGGATGACTTTAGTGAGGTTCAGAGTGAGGAAACTCTATGCTGGGTTGGGACACAGACCCCTGGCACCCCTGGCGCAGCCTCTCAGCTCCTGTAGGTACCACAGCTCATGGGCAACGGTTTCCCCTAGGGCTAAAACTTGACCCTATATCCTCTTAAGTGGTGCTGGAAGGGGAAAATGTGGCCATAGCCAGCCCTGTGAAAAGCACTTGCTGCATTTGGGGGGGTGGGGCCTGGGTGTGGTGATGTCCTGCTGCTGGGGTCTCTTGTGCATGGTGGTAGCAGGTTAGGACAGCCAAGCTGCCCCTTTCTCTACCTCTCCAAGGCTTGAGCGACCTCCAGGAGTCCGTGGACAGTTGTGTTGTTCCTGTCCCAAACCACGGTCCTGCAAAGGGGACAACAGTGAGCTCTCTCCAGACCAACACAGCAGCCTAAGTCAGCTCACGAGTGGGACACCAGCTGGCTCTCCAGGCAGGGACTGACAGCGACACTTGGCTGCCAGGAGCTGAGGGGACCATGCCAAGCTGTGCCAATCCCACGGGACAGCAGGAAGTCTCAGCCAAGCTGAACCCACACACCAGAAGGCAGGGAAACAGGGCTGAAAATCTTAACCTCATGATTCAAAACCTTTAAACTTGCCCCATGCAGAGGGCAGCAGAGTAGATGGATATCTGGAGGGAGCGTACGTAGGACGGCCCTTCTACAACAGGCATCTCTACCAGCAGGGGAAGAGATCCCATGGAGGAACATCTCCAGCTGAGACACCTTTCCCAACTCCCTGTCCCCTGCAGAAACCTCTGCCTTTCCTTTTCAGGCAGGATTTTGTAAAAATAAATAAATAAATAAAAATAAAGACATTTAAGGGATTGGAAACATCTCTCTGCCAGGGCCTGGGGCAGTGATGCCAAAGTATGGATGAGCAGTGACCACAAGGCCCCAGCTCTAGCATCCTGGGCTCATGGAAGCCTGGAAAAGAGCTGTCAAATCCTGGTGTGTTGCTGCCAAGATACGGTCACAGCATCCAGCTGCTTCTTGGGAATGGCCAGGGTTGCAACTGTGGTCACAAGGAGCCACAATAAACCTTCTTCCATAACATCAGCTTTACAATGAGGACTGTCGTGTTGAGACTACTGGGCACAATGTGGACAGGATGCCCACAGGGAGAGGGGCTTGTGGCCACTGCTACCTGAGCTTCGTGTTGATTTGCAGGGCTTTGGCCAGCATTTTGGCACCGGTGTCTCCCATAGCATTGCCGCTGATGTCCAGCGCAATGAGGCTGGTGTTACTGCCCAGCGCGCTGAGCAGAACGTTGGTTCCCAGCTTGAGGCGCGACTCAGCCACCGACAGCGACTGGAGAGCCTGGAAGGGGGGAAAGGAGGGAGATGTGTCTGTCATGCCAAGCTGGACAGCGTCCCTTGACCAGAGTCTGCACGGAGCCATGGTGGTTGATGAGAGGCAGTGCATGGGTGGGGTAGCTGGAGCAGATAAGGCCCCGGGGACAGCAAAAGGTACTTACACAGTCATCTTCTTGGGTGATCTGGACAATGCGGTGCAGGACATCCACCAGCCCATCTCTGGAGAAGAGGCAGATAGCTACACATACATCCCAGTACCATGTACCCCCAGAAGATCACGCACAGCTGCCAAAGCACAACCCTCCTGCCTTTGCTGAAGGCACCAGACATCTCAGCCTTCTGCCTGCCTCCTGCCCACATTTCAAGAGGCTGCAACCTGTGTCTGTGGTGCCTGCACTGCAGCAAGGACTGGGTGAGGAGTAGGTGACAGTCCCTCCATAAGCGGCTGATACAATAGAGCAGGCAAGCTTCCGGGAAAAGACAAGCCAATCCCTGACATTCCTGACTGACCCAGGGCTCGGGTGGAGAGAGAGAAGTGAGGTGGACACGTAGTGCTAGGATCTGGGGACAAAGTGCCACAGATTGCACTTACTTGGATTTGATGTTGAAGTTTTTCCCCAAAGAGACATGCCTAATGGACTTGCTTCTGCCAATGGACAGCACCAGCGTCACCATATCGGAATCAAAACCTGTGAGAGATGAGCGCAGTAGTGAGACACCCAGTAGGATGCTCTGAGTGATCCAGATGATGAAGGACTGGAGAGAGGTTTACAGCCCTGCTGCTGCACAGGGACCTCTCACTCTGTTACTCCACTGTCCCAGGGCAAGAGACACCCAAGACATGCTGGGCAAAGCCCAGCAGGACATAACTCCGAGAGGAATTTTCTCCCAGGCCACCACCACAGATTTGTCTTTGACTGCCTCTGCACACACATAGAGATGAAGCTGTCCCTGGCATCCTCCTCCTCCATGCAACCAGCAGTCTCCAGCTCACCAGAGAAACAGATGGTGTGCGAAAATACCACAAAAGCAGCTTGATCTCTGCAAAGCTGGTAGTGCGCTGGCCAATGTTTTAGGGGTATATGTCTTTCCTTCTCTTTCTCTCTCTCTTTTTTTTTTTTTTTTTTTTTTAAACTTTTAACTGGAATCCAGTGGAGCAAATGACTGCTCTTATTAAGTGATGCTGAAAAATCTGCAGTGCTGGAGGTCTACTGGATGACATACAGCTCCTATGCATTCCCTGTGCCTCCTGCACAGAGTTGATGTCTGGGAAAAAGCAAAATAAAATTACGTTTTGGAAAAAGTTGGCCAGAGAGTTGGAAGGCAGCAAGCTTTTGGGGCATTTGTGAGCCAGGGAAAACATTAGCTGATGTTATAGGACCCTGCTATTCAGAAGATGGTACCTCAAGACCATGATCAGTTAAGTGTCACCAAACAATCTGGGTAGCATCTCATACGCTTTCCTCATTATCCCCACCCTACCAGTATATCATCTCTATATTGATATACGCGTGTATCATCACCCTAGGGTAGGTGCACTCTGAGCCTTGTTGACAGCCATAGCCAGGCAAGGAAAACAGGTCAGAAATGGTGCAAGAGTGCCAAGACTCTCTGACAGACTAGTGTGACCCTACTCATCTCTCCAAAGCTGTTCCATCTCCCTGGGGGCTCCTACAAGCTCAGGAGATGCTGGGGCTGAGTCAATCTCTGCTGAACGCCCTGAGGCAGCCATGCTTGTGGATGAAGGAGATTGCACTGCCAGGTGAGGAAAAAAATGACCTACCGTTGTCGGACAAATCTAGGTCACTGACAGAATTGGCATCAGAGATGAGATCTTGGATGACTTGGGCCCCCGCCGATCTCAGCTTGGAAGAGAGAAACATGTCAGTACAAGAGAAGGCACTGAGCCCTGCAATGGGAGCAGGTGGACAGGGGATGGACCTTCCCATGTCTCCTGCCATGGCCTCTCCACCTCAGGGATGAACATCCCTAGGGAGGCTGGATGGTGCCCTGGCAGGAGACTGCACCTCCAGCGCTGCTGGGCTCATGCAGCTCACGGGTGCTCACCATGCACAAGCTGCCCCTCACCTCGCAGCTGCTAAGATCCAGGTGCAGGTCATTGATGCAGCTGTTGTACGCCAGCCCTTGCAGTAAAGCCCTGGAAAAGTCACCAAAGGTATTGGCTAGAGTAATATGGGGACCACCAGCCTCCGTGGGCTGCAGCACGGGACAAGGGGGATAGGGAAAGGGTTGTTTCCCTGGAGGCAACCCCTTCTAATGCAAAGCCCTAAGCCAGGTGCCGCTGGACAGCACTTGCCCATAATCTACCCCTATCACTGGCAGGGCCTCTCCATCACCCTGCTGAGCCATCACAGGGATAACAGGGGTGGCTCAGGCCCTAGAGCTGGACTCCGCATAGCTGGGTGTCTTGCCAACGTGCTGCTCCCACCTTACCTTACAGCATCCGGAGGCAGCTTGGTACCTGCCAAGGAGATATGTCTGAGGGCACAGGCCTTGCTGAAAAATTGCTTGATGGCAGGAGAGACATCTTTTACCCTCCTGCAAGGAAAGAAACAAAATAGCATCATCTCCTGTGCATGCCTGAAGCCAGCCTTGGCTGCCACTGCCTTGGGAGATGCCGGGCAGTCACCGCTGACTGGGACATGACAAGACATGGCCAAGAGTCCCTCCATTTCATGCGTTGAGCTTACTTGTGTGAATACACATTTTTGGAGAGATCCAGATGGACAAGGTTGGTGCAGCATCCATGGGCCAGTGCTCCAAAGAGCTGCAGGAGGTGGTAAGTTGAGACACATTAAGTAACACCATGACACCTCAAGCACCCCAGACCTAAAAAGGGATAGTGATGATGGTGGAGGAGACCCTAAGGCAGGGATCTGTTATAGCAGGGGCTGCTGGGTCCCACCACTGCAACATGCTCCCTTCTGTCTCTTGCCAAAGCAGGTGCCTCCCAGACCATCCAGGCCATGGGATGCAGAACAGTGCATTGCTGCGCTGGCTGCCATCATATCCCTGTCCCTGGGCAGCCCCGTGTCACACAGGATGCAAGCAGGAGACTGAGAACACATGCTGGGCTGTGGCAGCTTCTGCAGCTGGTCACCAGCCACTGTCTGGTGTCCCTTTGTTTGAGTACTCACAGTGTCTAAAGAACAGTCAGTGCCGGACAGGCTGAGGTGGGAGAGGGAGCCGCAGCAGCAGAGCAGGCTCTGCAAACTCTGTGGGGAGAGACAGCTCAGCAGCCTGCCCAGGACCCCTGGTACCCACCCCGGGTCATCCCAGCCACCCTGGCCAGCCTCCTTCCTTCTGACTGGGAAAGAGAAGTGAAGATGGTGATGAAATCACACAGTGACCCACATCCCATGCACAGGCCATTTGGTCCCCAGGGTGTCTCTTGGCTCAAGATGGATGGACCAAGGCCAGCCCTGCCTGTCCTCTGATCGAAGCAGCAAGGCCACCAGAGGAAGGAGGGTGTGCCCACGTGTGCAGGGGACAGTCTATCCCACAAGGTCAGAGCACTGACCCTCAGCCCAGCGCACTCACGCTAGTGTCATCCACGGCCAGGGTGCCGGGGTTTCCGGAGAGGTCCAAGTGCCGAAGGGAAGAGCCGAAGACTTCGTTAGCTGCTAGGGCCTGGCACAACGTGCTCATTCCTGCTCAAGGGGAGGCCAAAGAGACAGATGCCCACGGGTCTTGGACAGAGCCTATCCCTGCACTGTGAAGAGCCACATAGCAGGGAAAGAGACAATTTCCCATGTCCAGGGCAGCAGGACATCGTGTCCTCACATATGTCCCACCCAAGGCATCCCTGAGGGACTGTTCCTTCTCCTCAGCCCTCATCACCCTGTGCACCCAGAGTGTCATGCCCAGCCAGGCATTGCAACATCATTTTGAGACATTTTTCTTGGAGTCAGTGGCGACGTTCTTTCTGGCCAGAGCGTGTCACCCTCTGAAATGCCTCGTGGCATGATGCTGCCCCCAGCCCACCCATGCCATCACCTCTGGGAGTTTCTTTGGTGCCAGCCTGGCCCCTCCAAGCCATGACTGCTGTGGATGGAGTCTCTGTGCCTGGTCTCCCACTTGGGACCCCAAGCGTGGTCTCAGGGCTGTACCTTTAGCAGTGAGTGATGTCCTGGCCAGGTTGAGGCTCTGCAGGCCCTTGGGCCTCTTCTCCAAGTGCCGGCTGAAGGCAATTATCCCTGATGAAACAGAAAGCCCTGAGCAGCCATGACAGCAAAGACGGGTGTCCGCTCCACCCTTAACTATGGTCCCACAGCACAGGGCAGCTCTCTGAGCTGCTTGCTGCAGGCACAGAAACACGGATGAATGGCTTGAGCTGCTGGAAAGCTCAAGGGCCAGGAGCTGTGCAAGGAGGCTGTAGGTTGCTCCACACGCTTGCCATCAGCCCACACAGGGAATTAAGGGTCAAGAGCAGAGCCAGCCCATTCCTGCTGCTGCTCCCCACTGGTGCTTCTAGGAAGGGGACACAGATGTGGGGAAAGAGATAAAGGGAAGTCCCAGGGCAGGCGAATAAACAATTTATATGAGCTTAAACCCTTCCTGGCACGGTGGGAGAATGGGGTACCTCTGTCTTCCAGCTGGTTGCCAGCAAGATTGATGGTGTGTAGCACTGAGTCAGGATGTCTGCTGAGTGCTTGGGCCATCCTCTGAGCAAAGTCGCTGAAGAGAGAAGGGCATATGGATAAGCTGGACTACATGGCACTTTGCATGCAGAGACACCTATAGATTCAAAACTGATAAAAACTTTTGCTGTTTTAACATTTTGGGGACATAATCAGCTAACCAGCTGGAGGAAAGATTGAGGAAGCTCCCTGTGCTGGCAGTTATCTAGTGCTGTCCAGGATGCATCAATAGGACAGAATACACTCAGAAAAGCAACACGTTGCCTTACGCTTTTAGCCCACTGTTTTCCAGCACCAGCTCCTCCAGTTTCACCGATTTGCTCAGCATATACAGGAGTTGCTCCGAAATCTCCAGGTTCTGCAGATAAAGAAAGCCCTTCTGAGAGCCTGGCCATCCCCAGGGGCACAGCTCCAGCAGGACCCGAGCCGCACGATGGCCACTCACCAGTCTGAAGTCCTTGCAGTAGAGTCTTGTGAACCACAGGTTGAAGGACAAGGCAGCAACGCTCAGTGCCACATCCCTGCAGGGTGACAAGGACAAGGCAATCAGGGGCCAGGCTGAGGTCCTGGGTGCAGAAGGGGTCACCCCGAAGCCTGCAAACCCAGCTGGTGCACAAACACAACAGCTTTGGCTTGCACTGCCACGACCGCTCCAGGCCATACACCACAATGGTGCACAAACACAGTGTCCACCAGAGCAAGACTAAGCAGCCAAGGCATTTTTTGGAGAAGGCCTGTAAGTTTAGAGGACCTCAAGAGGAGAACTCCTTTTTTTCCAGATTGTTCCTGCCAGGGAACAGAAAAATCAGTCAAGAATGTGAATCAGGATGCCAGGATGTCCATTTTTGTTTTGAACTTACCTTCATTTCAAGAACACCACATGTGCTTGACTGAATGGAAAATTGCTTTGTGACTTTCTGGTCCAAAGAAATATCCAAAAATGTCCCCATTCAGATGGTCCTAACACAGATCCCCTGTTCCTCCCCCCAAAAACCCCAGACTTTCGATTTACTCTTTTCCCAGCTGTCAGATGAGAGCCTGGACAGTTGCCCTACCCTTCAGACAAAACTTTATTCCTTCTTTCTAAGGCCACATATATCTCTGGATATGTCTGTATCTGTCTAGATATGTCTAAATATGTAAGTATGAATTGGATTGGCGGCCTCAGATATTGGGAATTGCTGCTAGGGCAACCTGAGCATACGGCTCTGGGCACAACCTGCGCTCATCGCCTCGTTAGGAGGCTAAAACCCCGTAGCAGCTCTCTGGGGCATTGGCAGGGCTGCAGCCTGGAGGGGAGGCAGAGAAATGTAAATTTTTTGCAGCTGTTAGCAGAGCTGGCTGCTTTGCATAGGGAAACACCTGACACACACAAGCTGTGACCGACACGGCCTTCAGTTTTCACCTGCTTAACTGGTTCTTGGGGTTATAAAAGTGTTAAAAAGAGAGAAGGAAGTCTCCCTGGTCTGCAGCCAGCAGGGCATGAACTTACCATCCTTGGAGCAAGTAAAGAGATAAAAACTCCAGTAAGAGAATAGAAAAGCACGGTGCCATGCACAAGCTCCTGCCATGGAGAGCAAGGAAGGGGACAAGGGCTGGTGTGTGCAGGGCAGCAGGGCCAGGGTGCCTGGGGCACTCCTGCCTTGGTGACACCTGTGGTGGGGCTGAATGACTCACCGGCTCTCCAGGTGGCTGAAATCCAGCAGGTTGAACTCCCGGCAGTCTTGGCTGTGGTAGATGTTGTCCACATCCTGACAGACAGATTAGATACTCAGGTAGAGCTCAGTGCCAGGTCTGCAGAAGGACTTCAGCACCTGCTGCCATGCCTGGCAAGCGGGGCTGTCAGTGGAAGGAGCTATGTTTTGCCCAGAGGCCGCTTCCTTGAGGACCCTCATGCATGTACCCATTTCCCATAGCCCTCAAAAGCCCAGACAGAT
Source organism: Microcambeva ribeirae (assembly GCA_035222435.1). Classification (NCBI taxonomy): domain Eukaryota; kingdom Metazoa; phylum Chordata; class Actinopteri; order Siluriformes; family Trichomycteridae; genus Microcambeva; species Microcambeva ribeirae. The sequence goes on along the minus strand of JAYECN010438946.1, from coordinate 9,025 downwards.
GCTGGGAGCCTCATGTCTAAATGCACAATCCAAAATCTTCCTAGGGACAGAGGCAGCAAAGCATGTGTTCCATGCTGATACAACTCTTCCCCAAACTGTTGCGGTTCCTTGACCCCTTCCCTATGAACTGGCCAGCAGAAGCCAACAAAACCCCTCTGTGGTGGCGACAAGGGCCTGGAAAGGTGTGGGTTCAAGTCAGCTGATGTCCCACAGAAGGAGGAGGAGAAACTGCCCTGCTGGGGCTGCAGAGCTTATATGTCAGCCTAGGAAGCTTCCTAGTCCAAGGGACCTCATCCTCCCTTGCACTTCATTCTACCCCAAAGAGAAGGGAGCACTCAAGGATGTAAGAGGATGTAAAATTGTTGTTCCCATCCCTAGGATGCTCCCATCACACCAGGATGCTCCTTGCCCAGTCCAGTCCCCGAGATACTCCCAGCACCCCGGATGCCTCTGCTGCCTGGGACAGCTGTGCTGCGGTGGCGTGGAGGCACCCGTGAGCATCCTGACTCCCTGCCCTCCCCACAGCCTGCTGCCCTGCTCTCCTTTCTGCGGGGCGGAGCTGCTTACCCACTGGATCTCCTCGCGGAAGGTAAAGCCGTTGTAGTCGCATAGAGCAGCATATGTCTCTGAAAACCCACCTGCGAAAAGAAGGCAGTAGCAATGGCCGGGTGAGCAGACCTCCCCAGGGGAGCACAGAGGAGACTGCTAGGCGAGGCAGAAATCAAAAAGGGGAAGGCAGAGGCTCTGCCTGTCCTCAAAGGGGCTGCAGGGTCCCTCCTGGTCCATTGCCATGCCAAAAGGAACTGCACGACGCAGGGAGCTGAGGCAGCATTTCCCCTCCCGTCACCTGATCCATGCAGGAGATCCTGGCTCCTTTTGTCTGTTCTCTCTCATCACCCTTTCACTCAGAGTTTTTTTTTCCATACAGACCCAGTGGTTACAGCCACAGTAGCCCTTCCCAGTGCATTGCTGTGGCCTCCTCATTATGGCTCCCCATGTTCCTCCTGATTTGTTGGACTGGGGCACAGTCTGCCTGTCCAGTGCATCCATCAGCATCTCAGCTCCAGGCCTGTGCCACCACCCCACAAGACCCAGGATCCAGTTTCCATGCCATAACATCATCTCCCCAGATTCAGAAATAAGATCCCAGGCAAGCTGTGTTGCCATGGTGATGGCAGAGATATGCCAGGGTTGTGTCTTTTTAGCAACCACCCCTCTTTCCAGCTTATGTTGGCCTAACTCTGGTCTAAGTAATAGCACCCAGGCTTGGTGCTGTACATAGAAGCATCTGTGGCTGTGGACCCTCATGGGCAGATGTATCCTGATGGTGCATCCTCACCAAACAGCTGCCCACTTCCTTTCTGGGAAGCTACAACCCCTTCAGCCTGCCAGATGGGCTCCTTATGCACCTTGCACCTCATTCCTGCTCCATGAGATGGGGCACACTGGTGATGACTGTGCACCTGGAAATGGTGGATGTGGCTGTGACAGATCTCTGAGGTGCTCCAACCCTCCTGCCCCTGTCTGGTGTGTGTGCAGGGAGAGCGGCACTTACCACAGGGCCCTTGGTTGCTCTGCAGCATTTCCTCCAGGGAGTCTGTGATCCTCCGGATCCTCTCGTACACGTCGGGCGGTGAGTTCTTGAGCAGCGTTCTGGGGGAAGGATCAGGGAGCAGGCTGGGAGAAAATCATCCCCGTCCCAATATATGCCTAGCTATAACCCCTGTGCTAGGCCCAGAAATATTCTTCCCAATGTGATCAGAGAATAAGGAGCATCTGGCCTCCATCAGCATGGTTTCCTCTTGCTGAACCCCCAACCTGGTTTTTTGGCGCTCTCTGAGCAAAGAATGGTTCCTCCAAGGTGACACGAGCCCTCCGGTTCCTACATGACAATCTCTGAGGACTGGGGGACCCTTACCCAGGGGACGAGTCGGGAAAGACCTTCTTAAGTGACATGGTGACATGGATGACAACTTGCTCCAAATCATCAAATGACATAAGCCGGAAGGCATAAGAAGATGTATCTGTTTCTATGGCAACCTGCAGAGGCCAGAGGATGGGAGACATCTGAGAAAGCTGGCAACATGCAGCATCCCCAAACCTGCAGTCACGGCACCGAGAGCAAATCACCAAACGCCACCAGGGCCGCACTCTTGCTGCAGGAGTCCAACTTCTGCAGCTGTAACTTCAGCCAGAGTGCTGGAAGCGCAGGTAAGGCAGAGAGCAACAGGAATTTAGGACAAAATACAGTGAAGATATTGTGGTGTGCCAGAATAAAGCATTAACACCCCCCTCCCCTGCCTCCACCCCCACAGAATTAAATAAGGTAACGCAAAAGCAGCCTCAACCAGGTAGGGCGAGAAGAGCCTCTGCCTGCAGCAGCCACAGCAACAACTATAGGATGATGCCAGCTTAAGGCTCATGGTCTCCTGGTGATTAGCTCCCAGAGACACAGCAGAATTGCTAGCGGCCCGTCCTTTTCTTGCCAAGAGCTTTAGGGATTGAAATGACCAAGATAGACCCAGTTTGGCAATGACTGCGGTGCCTGAACCCGCTCATCCTCAACAAAATCCCTCTCCATCCTCAGAACTGCCTCCAGATCAGTTCTGTCCCTGGCTGTCCTGGCACAGAAAACCTTTTTACTCCTGCAAAACTGGAAAACTTGGACTCAGTTGAGGAGATGGAAGAGCAGAAGTGCCTGGCGGGTCTGTGGATGCGTCCCTAGTGCAAGCAGTGGGCAGGCACGGCGTGCAGAAGCAGCTGGCTTGCTGTGTCTGCCGTGCCCAGCGAAGCCCGAGCCAGCTTCCTGCGTCACATAGCCCCCATGGAGGTTTCCTCCCTGAATTCATCCCATTGGGTTTTGAGGCTTTCTTAGCTCTTGGCTCCTACAAAAATCCCATGGCAACACATCCTCCAATTTAATTACACGCTGATTGAGATGTAGGAGGGATGTGACAGTTATCTGCATAAAGACGCAGCTTCTTTATGGAGCCGGGGCACCACATGTGACTGCAGGGCCCATCTCTGCCTGCCCCAGCCTGGCAGGTGAAGAACCTCTAGAGCCCTCCTAAAGCCTCAGGGCTCTGTGCCCAGTCAGATGGTCTCAGGGGGAAGGCAATGATGTGAACTTAGTCCATTTTCCAGCTCCTTGTAAGTGCCCAGGTGACACTGTCCCACCCCGGATATCACTCAGCCCTGATCGCAGCCTCAGAGCCCTCCTGCTCAGGATGCTCCTCTGCTCCTGGCACCCCTTCCCAGGATGGGCAGGTGCTGGCTCTCCTGCTCTGTAGCCTACAAGCTGCCAGCCCACCCCAGGCATTCCTGCCCCGGATACTCTGCTGTCTAGAGGCTCCCAGCTTCCCCTCCCGCTCTCCCTGCCTTTCTCCTCTTTAACCCTGCACTCCTGCCTGCTCTGAGCAAAGCGCAGCTCAGAGACACAGCCTGCTCCTAAGAGGATTGTGTCTCTAACGTCAAGCAGCAGCAGCAGCCCTAGTTACGAGTCAGGGCTATCACTGGTGATGGTGCTTTAATGAGCAAAAGCAAGAGGCTAACAGAGCCTGCAGCCTTGACTGCAGCTGACACCTCCAATTTGGGACATTCCATTCCTCTCCTCCATGGTTTGCTACCCCTGCCATGCATGCATACCTTGCTGTTAAGAGGATTATGGGGGTTTAAAACACCTTCCTGCTAAATTTGGCTTTGCCTGGGTAAGCCAGGCGCGGTTGGTCGCCTCGTCCCTGCCGAGCGGGAGGTGTCCCCCGAATGCTGAGGAAGGCAGGCGCTGCCCCCGGCGTGGGGAGCGGTGCTGCAGAGCGTGCGGCTGCGTCTGCTGGAGGAACGCGGGTGCAGACCCTGCGTTCCTCACTCTGCACCCCTGAGTGCATCCCTTATCTCTGGGCAACAGCATGGGCGAAGTCCTAAGAGGATTTCTTTGGAGGTGGCAAAAGGACAAACACACTGGGAAGCTCCCGAAGCTCCGCGGTGGTGACCCCCAGAGTAAGATCAGTGGCAATGACCCCCCCAGCCCTGCAGCAGGCTCCAAGCCAGGGTTTGCAATGGGGAGGGATGGGCAGGACATGCCTTGGCGCTCCAGGTGCTGACATGCCCCATGTGGGAACTGCTTGGAGCGTGGGCTTTCCCAGTGGGTGCCACTCACCAGGCTGGGCTCTTGCGCCGTTATCTCCCGCACCTCCAGGAAGCTGAAACTGCTGTGCACCTGGTGGCAGAGAAGGGCTGGATCAGCCACAGCGCGGGCGCGCGTGCTCTGCCCCATGACCACCCAAGCGCAGTGCTTGGCCACAGCTTCTCCCTGCGCTTGGTCAGAGCCCTCCAGGCCCAAACCCTTAGCCTGAGTGCCAGTGACCTCATTTGAGCCCTCTGTCCCCATCTGCAGCCCCCGATGTTGCCGCATGCTGAGGACAAACCCCAGGGACAAGCCCTGCTCCCAGGAGCTCTCCAGACCTCTTGTCCTACTGTGCAGGGCACTTTGGCCTTGCACTGGTGCCTCAAGGCAGTGAGCAGGGCCCTCCCGGGAGCTGCAGGGCTCTGCTGTGGAGTACAGGGACTCCAACACTTACCCTCACCGGCAGCATCACCAGCAGCACATAGGCTCGCCAGGGGGTCAGCACCTAGGCAGGAGAAACCAGGGTGACAGGGGACCGGCTGCCACAGGAGCTGCCATGCTGTTCAGACTGGTCCCCCCAGGCAACAGCTGAACAGGATGGCAGATCCTGTGTGACCCAGTGCCCTGGCAGTTCAGAGAGGTAGATGCTATGTCCTCTGTGCACTGGGGGTTTGGGACCCTGAGCAAGCTCAGGCTAAAAGCAAAGGGAGTGACGGACCCTGCACATACCAAGATGTAGTCGTCGTACTTGGATTTCACCTGCAGTTGGACTGTCTTGACCAGGAGGATCTTCTTTGTGCCCAGGAAGGTAGCAATGCCCTCTGAAAAGACCGAGGTCCAGTGTGACTCCTCTGTCTGAAGCTAGGAGTCACACTTCGTCCTTCTACTGCATGCTTGTGATCTGTTGCCCAGGAGGGTACATGGCACGACATGCCCAAGATGATCCCGCTGTTACCCCAAGCACGTCCAGAACTCCCCACTCCCATGCCAAGAGGGAGGACTCAGGGCTAAGGGGAGAGGGATGAGATCTGGCCATGCATATCCCTCTGCGGAGAAGGTCCACATGTGGCCTCAGCTCTACTAAATCACAGCAGTGGTCTCAGCAATCCTATGAAACAACATAAACCTCCTCCTTGCCAAGGGTGGGCATCCCCAGGCAGCAGGGATCTGCCACCAAGCTGTAGTAGACCAAACACCCAAAGCCCTCACCCAGCCTATCTCTGGTGGGACACAGAGACTGGTCCTCATCACATCTGAGCCAAGAACAGTTTTCCCCCATGATGTGCCAGTGGCAGGCACTTCCATACGGCACCAGCTCCATGACCTGTGCACCCCAGCTCTGTCCTGTGCTCACAGTGACATGCCCATGCATGAGGCCATCTAGACATGCCCAGCACCAAGCACACGTTCTTTGCAATGAATTCCAGTCTGGCCATTCACTCCTTTTCAGGGAGAGACTCTTTACTTTGTGGTCTTGCAGAAAGGAAGCAGTTGGCTTTGGTGTTACATTCTCCCTCACAGACACAAACCAATCTGGCCCCACATCCCATGCAAGAATTGCTTCTTCTCTAGCTACCTCTGCAGGTAGACACAGGTGGCACCATTTGTTCTCTCCATAATTCTGCAGCCATGAGGGAGGCATCAGATTGAACCTTTGGTGCCTAAGGGCTTTTCCGACATGCTGTGCGCTTCCTCACAGACCTGATTGGCATCCTTGTAGCCGCTCTGGTGGTACCTTCACCTGCCCATTGGCAGGTGAGCCCTGGCTACAGCTGTGACCAAGCGCACTGGTTCAGCAGCACCCACTCTCCACAGACATGCTGCTTGCCCTCCTTGGGTGGCATCCTTCAGGACTTCTCCCTGGGTTCGTTTGGGGTTTTGTTAGGGTGCCTAGCATTTGATTTCAACATTACATACATCTGCCTTCCCATGCTGGGGTTACACTGCCCATGTTTGGAATAGCCTCGCTCATGGGGACCTGGCACTGTGGGACAGTTTGTTTCTCTTCCTTTCTTCCTCCACTTGGCCATAGGGCCACATGTACCCTCCCACCCCAAGCTCCTCAGTGCCCCAGATGAGCGCTGCCCTCTTCATGGTGCATCCAGGGATGTACGTATGTTTTCCTTTCCATATATTTTTGGGGAAAATTGCCTTGGCCGTGACATGCAGTGGTAGCCACATGTGCTGGCCACACCGTGTTGGCAGTGTTGCTACTATCCCATCGTTGTTGTGGGCAAGCCCAAGGCCAAGCCCCGCTGCCGTCCGCTGTCTCTCATCCTTAGCTTTGCTTCACCTCTCTGTCTAGCTGCTCCTCTCTTCCTCATGATTCATTCCCTTTGCTCAGAACAGGCTGTTGTGACTGTAACTGTAACCACCTGTCTCCTTGCAAAGCAGACCAAGTTTTCACAATGACACCGTTTACTCCGTCCCTCACTGAAGCTGCCGGTAGCCCTGTTAGCTCCTCTGCTGGCAGCAGGGACTTGTTAACTCATATCCCTCCTACGTCAGGAGTTCTCCTGGCAAAACTCCTGCCTAGCTTTCTGCATCCCAAGACAACACTATCCAACCTCTTTTCTATGCACCTATCCCACCTATCCCATCTAGAGGATTTTCTTTGCAGGTTTGTGTCCCGGAGGGTCTGCTGCTTTGGTCAACAGCAAAGAGAACCAAGGTGGGTGAAGGCGGAGCACGCAGGTCCCACAGCCTGGGCCACTGCGTACCTGGGGACGCACCAGGTAGAGATGGGCATCAGGTCTGTGGCAACAACGTGGCCCAGGCCTCCCCACCCCACTGCGAGCAGCAGCGGGGCTGGTGAAGCGAGGGCCCCTCATCCTCCTGCGGTCAATTTGGGTTTTTGGTGAGATCGCGGAGGTCTGGGGATTTCCGCGAAGCCTCGGCGGTCGCTGGCCACAGCACTTCACACACCCCTCCTGCCGCCCGAGAGCCACGGCGGCGCTGCCGGCCCGGCCTCTGTGTGAGCAGGGTGCCAGCCAGGGAACTACTGGAGACCCCCCAGCTGGCATAGGGGTCCCAAACCTGCACCCGTGGCGGCCCCATGCTGTGCCTGCAACCCCTGCTGGTCAGTCTGAGCCTCACAAAACCACATCTCTGGTGGCCCAACCTGCTATTACAGCACATTTTTGGTCTAAGCAGCACCCTCAAGGGAGCCAGGGTTGCAGCCCCCTGTCCTAGGCTGGGGTTGATAAGGAACCCACTGGCAGCCCCACCAGCCCCAGGCAGCCATGAGGGCATCAGAGCAGGCCCCGCTCAGCAAGCTCCATGTGTTATCCCCAAAGCATGCAGATGGGTAAGTCTTACCTTGCAGCTCGGCAGGGATCCCTCCGGACGACACAGCCATCGCTGGGACCACGGCGACCACCTGGGGCAGCGCGCGGAGGGATCAGGGCAGCATCCTCCAGCACAGCCCCTGCTTGGAGCAAAAGACACCTTACTTGAAGGAAGCGCTGAGGTTACAACCGGCAGTGCCGCTGCCTCGGCACCTCCTCCCCCTTCCAGCGCTCGGTGCCTCTTCCTGCCCCGTCAGGCAAGATTTACTGAGCCAGCAAGAGAAGAGAAATGAAAGCGACAGAGCGGGCAGCCCACGCAGCCCCGCTGAGCCCGAGCTGCCGGGCTCCGAACTGGCTCGCTCAGGCGGGCCTGGCCACGAGCGAGGCCAAAGGCATCCCTGGCAGGAGGGCACTTTGCTCCTCTCTCTCTCTCTCTCTCTGCTTCGACCCTTCTTCTGCCACGTGGGATAAAGCTCTTATTTTGCATGGGCTCCTCCGTGTTGGGAGCAGCATCTTCTCCCCTTGGCTCCAGACTTCAAGCTTTTGGGGTGCTGATTTATTCTTACCCTGCGTCCCTTGTTGCGAAGTTTATGGGTGCCCACTGCCATCTCAAAGGTGGCTGGGAAGTGTGAGGAGAGCAGCTTTGCTCCTAAGCAGGACACTGGACAAGGGGGCTGCCCCAGGCCCTTAACGTGGTGCTGGGCAGCTGAAAGGCTCCGGTGCCAGTGACAGGGCACCACAGACATGTCCACTTGAGCAGAAAGGCCCCAGGTGTCAGGTCAAAGAGTCCTCGGTGAGCACTGCTGTGGCACAACCACTGACCCAAAACGAGCAGGAGAGGCAGAGATGCGGATGGAATAATCTGGGACAGGCTGGTCCCTGGGTGACACTGGGACCAAGTAGACAATGTAGCGTTTTCAGATCATCCTTTAACGCAAAAGCAAGGCAGGAAGTGATGTCTCCGCAGACGCTGCTGTCTCCATAGAGCCTGACCACAACGTGCCTTGACTTGCCAGTTCAGGGAAGGCAGCTGGGGAGAGCACAGCTGAGGGCAGGGATGGCCTTCAGCTGAGACAGTGTCTTGGGTAGGAACAGAGCAGTGGCAGCAGCCTTGCTGTGAGCATTGGAGCCAGGCCAACGGGCAGATAAGCATTAGTAAGAGGCAGGGTGTCCACTGCCCAGTGCAGGCAGCTCCCCCAGTGACAGGACTCCCTGGATCCATGGTTCTTCCAGGATGACAGGAGACCATGCTGTTGCTACCCAAACATCTCAGAAGGGACACCAGAACCCAGCTTTGTCATGGCTTTAGCAAGGAGATTCAGGACATGGAGAGAACTGTTGTGGTACAATTGGTGCGGCAATGGAGGAGCAAGGGCTCATGAGCTTACCCTTCATCAGGTCCTGTTTCTTCTCATTCCATCCAGGCCATATTTGCATGCTTCATCAGTCTACTTACATTTCTGGCCAGTTCTATGGCTCCTTCTGGGTCTAGCACTGAGCTGCTGGTCCATGTGTCTGCTCCTTCAGCTCAGCCTTCCATCTGCTTCTCAGAGCTCCTTCCACTTGGTTATATTCCCTTCAGGGTTGGACTGGCTGCAGCTGTGGGCTCATTCTC
>JAYECN010438937.1:7500-22231 GCA_035222435.1 Microcambeva ribeirae | reverse complement strand
TGCAGGGGGGTTGGACTAGATGATCTCTAAAGGTCCCTTCCAACCTTAAGCATTCTATGATTCTATGATTCTATGAATATTTTTAAAAATCTTATAAAATCTTTTTGCACTCTAAAAATCTTTTCTTTTAATATGAGAATTTAATGTAAAACATAATATGTGGTATGTAACAGGTACTTAAAAATTTTCTATATAGAATGAGCTTATCAAAAACATGCAAAACAGACTACCATTTAATGACATTATTAAATATCTGAAGTGTCTCTGGGGTGCAATTTTTATAAAGTACAGTTGAGGACAGCAGCTTAAGAAGAATCTGTTTAGAAGCAGACTTCAGCCTAAGGCTTCATGCATGAAGTTCCCAAGGCCTTGTACTACTGAATAGGATAAGTATCATTCTTGGTTTGGACTGGATGACTTCCAAGGTCCATATCTCATGATCAAAACTTTGGGGATATTCAAAAAAACAGGCATTCTGCAGAAGAGTACCAATAAATCCAATCTACAAAGTATATGCAAATCCAATTAGTTTGTATATCATTGCATCTTGTTAAATCACCTCTTAAATGTAGTACTGACTACATTTAGCATAATGGACTTATCCTTACAGCAGCTGAGCAAAAAAAAAAAAAAATATTTGGATTACACAGAGCCCTATGGCTTGAACTCTCCTGTCATTCCCAGAAGATGTCAACACTGGCAGACTGTTATAACAAATAACTGTGTTGTCTTCTATTTAAACTATATTAAATACATATATATATATTTAAAATATAAAAAACCCTCATCCCTACAGTTCTATATTATTTCAGCATTCCCTACCAGCTTCTGCTACTGAATCAGACTATTTTAAGCAGGAAGTGCCTTTTGTGTGCAATGCCAAAACATGACACCTTTACTTCATTTAATTGTACTGAATAAAGGTTTGTTTATTTTTCAAATAAGTTATGTATGTAATAGTATTTCAGTTTGGTGAAACTAATAATTTATCTAAACAATTACAAGCTCAAGAGATGTGAATGAGTGAAATGTACAGCATTCCATCATCCTCTTTCTTCCTACTGTAATTTCAAATATTTCTATGTATTATGGAGTAAAAAATAAAAATTGCAAAAGTTTTCAACATCATTCTAGGCCGATACCCAAAAGCAGATATCAAAAGGTAAAGGTAGAAGATCTTCCTCACTGAGCTTTTAATAAAATACTTAGACCAAGTCCTACGTCTAGGGGTAACAACAGAGGACCAAAATGATGGAGAGGAAGTAAAATGGAAGGGAAGATCTCAGTAACAACAACAGATTTATTTAAAGGGTGGTGCCCGATAGCTGTTAATTCCAGAAAAATATAGTAACGAGTTTTTAGGTGTTGTACAACTACACAGGAAAAAAAAAAACTCAGCCCTGGAGAGTTCATTTAAAACAAGATGTAAGGAACAAATGTCACAACTTATGAGACTGAAAGCTTATGTGGCAGCATGGGTTAGCAAAGTACGTGTCTTGAGATTGTAGATTATTCAGAAGTATTTGTGTAAATAAACCAGTAAATCTGATTGTCCCATGACATATGATGTCATGGATAGGGATTCATCTCTACTTTCAGGTTTCTAAAAATTAAGTCAAGTCTATACTTGCCATTCTTGGTTCCCTTTATTTCATAGCCAATGCAGGGAAACTGGAAGCTCTGGGCAGGTAATGCATCTCAACTTTCCTAGGCATTGGATAGGCTGAATGACGGTCTGGAAAGCCTGTCTCTTTCCATTGATTTTAAAGGGAGTTAACAATGATTGATTTGTACTTCTGCAACTAACACATCTAATCTAAGTCAGAGAAAGCCACCCCATTGGTTTCTGTCATTTTTTATATTTCATGCCCATCCCCAGCAAAGATAGCACATAGCAGATTTTAAAATCCAGTGCCTTGATAATTTCATTAGGAGAGAAAAAAAAAAAAAATCGATCTCCTTCCTTTCCATACCTGCCATAACAATTAACATGAATAATATTCTCTCTTTAGCTTAGCTATCATTTCAAGACTGCCTCAATAATGTATTGTCAGACAAATGCTGTAACTTCACCCTAATCTTAGAATGGCAAATACCCAATGTAACGTGTGTCCAAAAGCCAGAAGACACAACTGATTATGTCTTGCTGCCAGACCCAGGGACTGTTCTAAGAAAATAAGATGGTCCAAAGAGCAAAGATTTAATGATTCATGTCAATTCATCAGATGAAATGCATATAATCAAGTTTCGCTAAGTGGCTATTGATTCTGGACACTTTAGTGATGATTTGGATGTAACCCAGACACCTCAGAACGGAATCATGCAAAACTTGGGACCATTTTTGCACTGACTGAAAATTCTGAATTCCCCAGTAATTTAATCAATCTAATCTGGAAGTGAAACATCTGAAAAGAAAACCTATTCTTCAACATACAAATAAAAAATAAGGTTGGCAACCTTGAGCTAAATCAAAGCAATACCCAGAGCAGCCAAAATGTCCAGGTTTGTGTGTATTCTGGGTTTTCGGCCTCATTGTAATTACAACTTTGTTTACAGGTAGAGGACAGGTTCCAAAACTCTTTTTTTTTTTCATGATAAAATGCTATCATAGAATGGCAAAAGTTCATAATGAATATTTCACCAATTTGTAAGGGTAGATTACGCTACAAGAGTATATTTATCCTAATAGATTTTTTCCTGACCACAGTGTTTGAGCCTCACACATGATATGAAACATTTCTATTCTAATATTTTTAAAATAATTGCTTTTAAGAAATTGAACATGCTAAATTCAAGCATTAAAATATGAAGGGAAATCAAAGGCAATTCTTGTTGCTACACTGTCAATCATTTAACAATATAGTTAGGTATGTATTAGTACCATCAATACCCTTAGACATAGACTTGATAAATCATATTTAACAACAACATAGCAGGTCAAACTACCATTCTAGCCTGAATTTAATGATTGAGTAATAGAGTATGCTGTCATTTTATCCTATCTCTAATGTCGGGCTACTATAATGAGACTATCAGCTACTGGTGATTATCACAAATACTTTCTGTCATCTCTACATAAAGGTACAATGACACTGCCTCCCAGATTAATTTGAACTGAGAATGAGATATGGTACAGAATTAAGTTACATCATACACCAGTTTTCCTGTAACTATAGCAATAACCATCTTATTTGATCCAAAAAACTAATTGTTATGGAATATAGCCAATGGAAAAGGACAGCAACCAACCTTCTAATGCAAGAATGTGACCGTCATCAGCAAAAATCTGCATTTACAGAAAAAGTTGTCAAAAACAAAATGATATAAGCTGCAACCACCTTAGTGCTTACATACTGGATTCTCAACTCCAGCATAAGCTACAGGACACTGTTCTTTGTCTTGCCTGGCTGGTTAGGAGTCATTCAAGTGTGAAATATTCTAAATTCTGGTTCTTAGAGGATTAAGATGTTTAAATCTTCCTATTTTGAAAAAAATAAAGAGATTGTGCCTTTTTGTAACACAGAGAAAACATGATTATTCTGAGATAGAACAGACAGCAATTCCCATACTCTACTGCATCATGGAGCTGCTGCTAAAATCGGTCTCTTTGTGAAAATGCTAACTTTTATTAATATGCATTTAGCAAACATATTATTATGGCAGAGATGAAAGTTTACCTTCCACATTATTTTTTAAAGACGTTTTATTTCTTAATAGGCTCTGCACCACAAAAGTTAACATAAAAATCTCTTCAACATAAAGAGGACTTCTAAAATACCTTTATCATTATACCTCCTCGTGGTTAATTTCTAGGGCAACTTTTTGATATAAGCTGTTGTGCTCATCATTCTGCTACTGCATACAGGGCTGTAAGCAGAATCCTATAACCCAAACTATAAGGTCTTTGCTACAGATAGCCCTCTTGGATAGACACAGCTATTTTATTACTGTTTATTTACTTTTCAAAGAGTCAGCAGTGTTTCTATTAGACTGCATTAGAACAACTACAGCCACCCAATCCTCCTGCCCTCACTTCTGCTTGGTGTGGCAATAACAGAGCAGATCCTGTAAGAGAAGCCAGCACAGCGGCGTAAGATTTCCCTCCTCCCTGCAAGTACCAGGCAGGCATCCGGGATCATTATCTTCTCCTCAGAGAAGCAGCAGTGTCACCCCCATCATGCCTTACATCCCCAAAAGGGGTAGGATATTTGCTTGTACCACTAACCTGCTGAACTATCCTCCTCCTGCAGTACCCAGAGGTTGCTTTGCTGTATTAGCAGGGGGTCTCGCAGTTAGCGTTTCGACTAAGATCCAATTCACCTCTCTCGGGGAAATTGTTTCGTGCTCCTGGCAGACTCGAAGGACAAAACTGTATCTCTTATGTTCAGCTTCTTTTCCCAAGGTTTTCTCATGATGAGAAGAATTAGAAATGGTCTGGTCTTAAAATGAAAGTTTACCTAGCAGTTTAGTCACATGGCTCCAAAAGGCGGATGCGTAGACATGTGCCTAAATGGTGCCCCTTAATCTGGCCTTTTTGATATATCTGATGAAAGGAGGGATGCCAGTTCATAAAAAAAAAAAAAAAAAAAAAAAAATCTAATTAAATCCCCTCACATTCTAGTTCAGAATAGTGAGGCTCCAACCTGACTCATATCACGATTAAAAAAAAAATACTACAGTATATAGTGTTACTTATTATAGATGACAGTGAGTTCTATTAGATTGCAGAAGAGTCTCTGAAGGAAAATGAAAATAGCTTCCCAAGGGAGTGGAAGCCCCACACAGCATGATTTAAATGTGGCAGCTGGGTTGTGGGTGGAAATGGCGGTTTCCATTGAAAATCTGCTGCCAATATGCCTCCTATGGCTCGATTTCACAGGGAAATGCTGCAGTTCTCCCCCTCTGAAGCTCAGCTGCTCTGTTTTAAAGTTGTACAGACAGGAAGCTGCTGCCAGGGTCAGCAGCTGAAAGAGAGGTCCATAATTATGTGCTTTGCACTTTGGTCTAAGGACCAAAGAGTAAAAACTGGGAAATGGCTGGAAGTACAAGGGTGTAATGGGAAGATGGCAAGAAGAAGAATGGATGTTATAGTTTCAGAAGATGACAGGCAACTTTTTAGAAGTGCACTTCAAAGACTACCTTTTAATTTTTTTTGGAGTAGTTTGAGAAAAGTAACACTTAACACTTACATAAAGCCAGTTAGCAATCAGCACTTTTAATGGTCCCTATATCATTTGGGGTCCAGATCTATAATGGCGGCAGTTGGGGCAACACTAAATTTCATCAGACTTAATTTTAAAGGACTTTTAGATGACTAAATTCCTAAGTGAATACATTCCCCAATAGGAAAAGTTAGATATATCTGCACAGGAGTTGCAATAACCAGCATGCTGAATGTGGGCCATTTACACCCAGAAATATGAAACACCATGACGAGAACATCTCCCAAACCACCTCCATCTCTTTTGCAGACATCTGCACCTATGTGCAACTCTGACTTAGGCATCATTTTGAAAATATGACTCATAAGCTAAAAAGACACTTACAGATTTACCATGCCTGTTAGCATGGGTGGCTACTTCATTGCTCTCTAGCAAGTGTGGTTTTCTCCCCCTTTTTTTTTTTTACAACACAGAGGTTGAATCAGTAGTCAAGAAAACAAAGATTTTCTTTTTTTGTACTAGTCAGCCTGATATGACTCCAAATTTGGTTCCTTTATAGGAGTCCCTTAATCATAATGCTGGGTTTTTTTTTTTTTTTTTTTTTTATTCCCTCTGTTCTCCCTTCAAAACTAGCATTCTCTTCTGTCCTTCTGTTCCTTCTTCACCAGCAGGGACAAAAGGCAATCTCATCCTTGTCTCCCCTGTTATCCTTTTGATCTGACCCTATTTCGGGAATTACCACCGTGCTTGAGCCCACCTAGGATGGAGAAACTGCAGCAGCATGTCGTTTATTGCGCTCCAACATTCTACTTGCTGATTCTGGCCGTACCATAGATTTTTTCAGCAAAAGGAGATGTGAGTGCTCTTCTCTATAGCAAACTCCATGCTGTCCCTGTGTGTTAACTGTGCGGCCAGTGAACGCCTCCTGTGCTTCCTGGATCAGAGGATGCTGGCACAAGTACAAGAAGTCCGTGATCCTCAAATGTTCTGGCATGTAAAAAGCCCTGAGCAACACAGCCCAGCTAAGCTAGCTGCACCTCTGGACACACACAAGTATATTTTCTATTACAAGTTTGTTTAACCACACACTCAGGAATTTTGTAGATGCTTTTGGATTTTAGTATCTAAGGTCTCATTCTTTTTTTCAGAACAGTTAAGATATCTTCATCTTCTGTTTTTTTTACACACTGCTAGGATGATATAATTATAAACTGGACTAAGTATGTCCAAGAATAAGAGGAATCAAATTCTGTTCCTGCTTACACAAGAGTTCAGTTTAATCCATCGCATACAGAAGGGATGGAAAAAATTGCTACTAGGACCTCTAAATTAACCATGATAGTTCCTCTGTGGTTCTGCCCATGCTATCCACTAGACTGTGATTTCTAAATCTGACTGACTGCTATAATTTCCACTGAACAGTCAAAATTACAGTACATTGAAAATGCCGAATGTTATGTCTGTTTTATGGTTTTCCTTAAATACTGACATTTTAAATAAGTGGTTCCACTTTTAGTCAATGCCATTTTAGCTGCTCAATCCTTCCTCCTACATCCTTTTAATAACATAACTAGAAGCAGCAAGCTTGAATGCTGCGCTATGAAGTTAATACTGTTGCTGGAATTTATTCGCATGCTTTCTAAAATGATATTTGTTTTATAACTCTGACTCAGTTTCTGAGTCCCTCTTTCGCTGCGATCCCATTAGGCCTCACGAGCCAAGAAAAGCCAGGCCACGTCAGTTCTGCGTATGTCAATATTTCTAAGGAACACCTAGGTGCTGTAGAGATGCTTCTGTGACTCAGAAAGTAGCACACTTTCCTTCCCAGTAGCACTAAAGAAATTTTAGCTCACCACTGTGCAAGGGGCAGAGTAATTGGCAATACTTTCTTTCACATAGAATTAAAAAGAAGAGCTACGTGCCTGTCTCCTAAGAGTCAGAAAAATTAATTCCAGAGCAAGTTTCAAAATAAACTCATGTAATCTTATTCTGCCTAATTCAAAATTATTCCTACAGTTCGGACAGATAAACAATTTTTTTTTTCTCTTCTTGTTCCAAAATACTCTGTAGTATAACTGTGCAATGGTAAAAAAATTGCTATGGCCCATCCTGTGAATGTTTTATAACACATGTCACTTAAAATAGAATACTTAGTACAATAAAATGCACTGAGGCTACTGGGCTAACATTTATGAAATGCTTTGAAATCAATAGGTGAAAAAGCATTATGATCACAAAATACCGTTACCATAATAAGTTGGCTGCACAGCAGCCACTCACTCGTGTAGGACTTAGTATGTCCTACTTCCCTTCAGCAAGTGGGGGATACCTGAAAATTCTCCGAGAAAGGTTTCAAATACAGTTTCTCAGTGTGGTGACTACTGTCATGCAAAAATCTATAGGACTCGTATCAAAGAGTATTTGTGAAATGTGTTGTGATGTAACCTCTTGCTGTGACAGCTGCTTGTTTGTCCCTTTCTCCTGCAATCATCCTTACAGTTACTAATAACTGACAAACCATTAATCCTAACTGGTGAGATTTTAGAAGAAACAATGACCAAGCAGGATTAAGACAAGACTAGCATTAAACTAGCACTAAGACTACATTAAATATAGTAGCAGTGGTTCTAGCACATTATTGACATTATTGCTTCAAATGCTCAACACCAAGTAACCATTTGCTAGTCTTTTCATAAATTAATTTTTATTGCAAGAAGGATGGCCTAAAGGGAAAGGCACAGGAGCAGAATTCAGGAGGCATGACTCAACTTCTGGCTGATGCAAACTTCCTGTGTGGCAGTCGAGAGTCACGAACTGCTAGTTTACCAAGGGAATAAATGCATTACAGCAGCCAACTCCTGTGCATAGCTGCTCTGCGTAATTCTAACATTCAAGTTAGGTATCTCTGCTCCTCTTATAGCACCTGGGGAAATTTAAGCACTTAGCACAGAAGAATTTAGATGCTGTAATCTGGACTGGAGGAAGACACTTCTTGTACAGGAGGGTTTCCACACCTGATGTGAGACCTTATGCCTTTGTTTTCCTAACAGAAATAGAGATGATCTGAGTCTTTTCATTAGAAGATGTCCAGAAAGTTAAACTAGTAGCTAGTTTTTAGGTCTAGTCTTTTTTTTTGTGAACGCCTATTCCTCATCCACAAAACAGAAGCAAGATTTTCTCCTGAAGACAGAGTGAGGATGAAATGCAGTAGCAAATGCATATCACTGGTGATTTTTTTCATGAAAAGAATTATCAGCTGAAGAGCTGATAATTCACTTCATCTTTTTCCATCTAGCCTAGTAGGCAGCTCATTACTATAAATAAAAGCAATAATAGTGGAAGAATCTATCCAAGTGTGAGTGTGAGGGAATGGAACTTAGCCTGCCTTAAGTGGCTGGTGTTAACATTTGAAGCCAATATATTATTGCCATATATATTGTATATATGTATATTGTACATATATTGGCAATATATTGTATATATATTGCCAATATATCATTTGGTTTTATGTTATTACAAATTTTATCATACAAAACAGACTTAAGACACAGGCCTAGCTTCAATCACAGGAATAGCTCTTAAGCACTATACACTTCTGCACTATACCATGAGTATTTACAGTGTGGCATTGCAAATAATGAAAAAAGATTAGGTTCTGAAATCCCTTTGATATAATTACTAAGCTTCAAAAATTTCTTGGGAAGATGATTCAGGAGAGTAACTGGGAAACTAACTAACTTGGTAGGACTACTCATCAGGCTAAAGGTATCATCGCTTACAATGTCCTAAGATGTATAGTGCCAAGGTACCTCTATGGGAGCTATTTATCCCTTGGGCATTTGATTCTGTACTGTGGATAGATTTTTTTTGAGATTTATTACTGTCATCGAAGATGGCTCTGGTGTACCTTTCCTCTCCCTGTCCTGAGCTGACACCACTAGAAGCAGTACTTCATATGAGCCACTAATAAGAAGTGATGCCTGTGAAAGGGCTGTCTCAACTTATTGAAGAACTTCAATATAAGACTTTAAAGACAATCATAGTGTACTTTTTTTGTGGGGGGGCAGGGGAGAGAAAAAATACTACTCTTTTTCCTCTTTTTTCTTACAGGCTTCTTTTTGCTCTCTCACTGCTTTACTGCTTTGTGCCTCATCTCTCTCCTGTGCATTTTTCCTTTAGTGTGTTCTCATGGTTAAGAACATACAGAAGGCAGACAGGTCCTGGTTTCTGCGTATCCTTGATTCTTTGCTAGCACGGGTAACACAGAAAAGTCTGATCTCACAGAATCTGAATACTAGAAGGAAAAAGAGAGCTAGAACTTTCTCTGTTTTTACCTAGCTCTCTGCCCCTGCCACTTTGTCTTTTAATGATTCTACCAGAGTTCAGATCATTGCATTTCAGAAGCAGAGGATAAGGTAAGAAAGTACAGAGCGATGCTATTATGTGTCCAACCTATTGATAAAATATTTTCAAAGCCACCCACATTAGTCACTGTTGCCAAAAGGCAGTGTGTAGCACTGGCTGGCTTGGACATTAGAGCAAGAAAAAGGTGGGGGTCCCTGTCCAGCCAAGGCCAGCACTGGCAAGTACCTTTTCCTGTTTCCAAAGCCTTGACTTGGGATGCTCCAATCCAAAGACCACTTCTCAAATGCCCACAAAATAGCTGTACCGAAGTTTATAAGAAGCTTTGGTAAGAGGATGTAGGCAGCTCTTTAGAGCCCTAAACCCAGGGCACAAGGTGGTTAATGACTCCTGTGGTTCAGTGTAAGGAGAATAATCATGACCGTGTTATCACTGAAATACACAGAAATGAACAGATGTCTTTAACACCTCTAGGTTTTTAAATCTTAGAATTAAGACTTTAAAAGAAACATTGTAGAAGTAATTCACTAAATACAGAATAGGGAAACAATAGTTGGTTCTTAATGTAGAATTGTCCTAACAAATCAGTTAAAAAGTTGGTTATACCATCACAAAAAAGGTATTGATCTGAAAAGTACTGAAATGTAAGGTTAGACTTCCTTTGTCATCAACTGAAGGTCTTTAATCAGGTCTTTATTCATATATCAGGCAAATATCAGACAGAGAGCTTTGGGCCTCATGTTTGTAAACATCTATATATGCTTCTGTCTTTACAACTTATGCTGCCTGAGGTTCTCCCTCTGTTTATAAGTGGGGAAGCAGAGGCACAGCAAGATGAAATGTCTGGCACATTACATCTGGATCAGCTCTATAGATCCTCTTCTCTTCCGTTATGAAAACATGATTTTTTTTCAACCTCAAACTCCTCTAAGAGAAGACAACGTTCTCAGCCAAGCTACTGGGATAACTACTGAATTTCCTGTATCTAAAGGACAAATGCACACAGATACTGTCAGGATCCTGGGGGAATTATCCCCCCAGTATTATTGGAGCTTTTTTTTTTCCAAATTTTTCCTTCCTGTACTTTCTGTACAGTCCTCATTTATTTAGTGCCTGACAGCAATATCTTCAGATAGACCTTCCCACAGCAGACACAGTGAACTGCTGAATGAGAAATACCCCAGCACCTGCCATTTGAAAGAAAATGAGTGCATCATTTCAGCAACACACAAGCGCAGGGAACTACTGCAGAAGGCACATCCCAAATCTGCCGTTGCCGTCACAGCACAGATGGGTCAGCACCCTTCCCTCTCCTGCCTTTGATTTTTTTTTTCTTTATTAGGCTAGTGCTCCTGGCACACGAAGATCCTGAAACTTGCTGCCACTGAAATCGCTATTCCCAATCCAGATGGCAGTAGGAGGAATTGAACTGTGGCTCCTTTGTATAGTAAGCCCCAGACAATAGCTTCTAGCATGCAGAGCCACACGCCGATTGCCGGTGTGTGTTTGGTTGACGTCTCAGACCCAACTTTCTACCTTTTTAATCATTAATCAACAATCCAGACAAAGAATATATTGCTGAATCCAGACAGCAGCCAATACAGACCTCTAATACATTATGGATTCTCTGCCACCACATTTATTTATTGTTTGCAGTGGTCTGTTGGAAAATCTCTATGTGTTTTCCGTTTACAGATAAAAAATAGTTTAAAAAAATATTTAGCAAAGCAAACTTCCTCCATTTATTACATTTTTTTACAAAACTTGAGTAATTAATTATTTGACATAAAATATCCTCATAGTGCTATTCTTGGTATTTACCACAATTTACCAAAATATTTAGCAAATAGCTTTTTAAATGAAACAGAATTAAATGGCATTGGCAGGGTCAGACTACAGTTCTTCCTCAGGAAAATATCCACTGGATCATTCTATCATATTTAACAGTATAATAAAGGTTGAGTATCAGCTTAGAGAGAAATGAATATACATTTGTCTTTACTTCCTGCATTCAGTGGGATTTCTCATAGTCACATATAAACAAGCAACAATAAGAACCTCGCTGTTCTGCGCTTAGGCTGTACGCAAATGCTTCAGTGGACCTTGGGTTTTGCACAGTGTGCAACCATGCTCTGCTATCAAATTAATGTTAAAATATGTATGTCCTGACTTCTGATTTATAATATCGTTGACAAATAGTAAAAAGGACAGGCATGCCATAAAGTTTATGGATGGAGTGATGGCATGCACAATGATGTCGCATAAAGAATAAAGGGGGAAAAGTTATTTATTCTTGTGGATTCAAGAACTAAAATACAGATAGACTGGCTGCGTGCACAGAATTTTTCATAAATATCCCACAGTGCACCCTGTTGTACAGCAGCCATACATTAATTAGAGCATTCAGCAGACACTGCAATGTGTTACACTCACCCAAGTGAATCTTCATTTTTCACATGCAGGGCCTTACTAATTAAAATCAGCTTTGCAATTAAATGTGGAAAATTGTGTTAAACTTTCAAGCGTGGTCTAGAAAAAAACGTATTTATTTTTAGGATATTTTATTTTGATGCAAATGAATTTTCCATCAAAGTGAGACCAGTAAAAGGGAGGTATGAGGATTTCTCTTTTTTGTATTATAGATGCTCCTCTCAGTTGCAACTTGCAATGCTCCACTATCTCTCTGCCAGTACCTGGCCCTGTTCCAATGCTTTTAGTGAGTGCTATCTGTCAAGGCATGAATAATACAGCCCCTAGGCTGTCGGCAGAATCCAAATGAGGCATACATCAGGAAGCAAGCACTCGACTTTAGCTCCAGAACATGCTCCTGTGAAGACAGGCAATTATTCACCCACGGCTGCAGCCATGGCAATCAAACTGGTGGGTGAAAAGGTATATGAAATGAAAAAAATTTGAATAAGAAATATGGCACAACAAGCCAGAGAAAATTCAATAATTTTCTAATAAGAGAGAGAGATTTGAGCCTTTTAATTTTAAACTTTGGGATTCTGAATTATTTCACTCACTCTGTTCTAAAATACAGACTAAGCCACAGTATATAACACCACGGCAGAACAAGGGTATGTGGGGCTTTTCCTAATCAAAAGAGCAATGCTAAACTGCAACATATTTATAAATTTAAATAAATTTGTTTCTTTAAGTGACAAATCTCATGCTTTAAAATTAAAAGATGATCAAAACAATTCTATCTGTATAATGCAATAGATAGTCTAGTAAAGCAACAAAGTGATTGATATGAAGTAATTTGATAGCAAATTAACATGCAGTGTATTTTATAAGGCAAGTGACAATTCATAATTTTACATCCAACCATATAACCTCTCCTCATTTTTGAGACTTTCTTTTGTTAGATCCTGCACCAGTGTTTAATGAAAAAAATCCCTTACAAATGTAATAGGCACTGAACAAAGGGCACGCACAATTCCTTAGGAGACAAAATGTTTAAGTTCATTTCCTTCATTGAAATTCTTTTCAGCAGTCAAACTGCAATTCATGAAATAGTGAGAGCTCTATCAGTATTTCCATTTTAAATCTGAAGGATTTATCATTTGGCCTTAACAATTCCTTCTTCACTGAAATTTGATGTGTTTTGTTTGTTGGCTATGATTGTGCTTTCCTTTAATTTCTATACAACCGCTTTATCTGTTCTCAAATACATATACACATTAAAAGACTCCTCATTAATATATAGAGAGCTGCACTATCAGCCTAAGATTCTGTTTAGGGCTTTTATTTGTTAAAATGTCTTTCAGTTTGAAGCATGTGGTATTTGGCAAGTGATTAATCCATTACAGAATCTAATTGCTTTTGTTATTTGAGAAAAAAATTTAAACGACCATGTTATGAAGCTTCTAAAATAGGCCAGTGGATGTAATCAGCATTTTTTTACGGAGTCTTGTTAGGATTTTTATGGTGTGTCTAAATACCTATTTACATGACAAATCATAGTATCTATTGGGTATATAATGTGCTTTTTAGAAAAAAAAACAAAAACAAAAACAAAACGAAATAAATAAATAAATAAGTCTAGATGCATAGCAACATAGGAGGGTGCAGTACATCCAAAGCAGATATTCACATCTGCTTGGTAATTAGCACAGGCCACAGTTTGCTCTCAGTGACTTTACCGTAACTGTGGGACTTGCAGCAGTGTACCTTAAAACAGAAACTGAAGTGGCTCTTAAATTTATTTTCAGCTATATCGAAGGTGATTCCTGTTGTCCTTAAAAGTTAGTTAATGAAACCGGTGAAGTTCACACTGTTCGCAATGGAGGAACTTTCCACTTCATGTTCTAACTCAGCTCTCAGCTGACGGGCGTGCGGCAAACACCCAGGCTGCTTCCAGGACCACAATACCTCAATGGGCTGCTGGCAGCTAAGAGGATTCAAGGTTCTGGACCAAGTTTACTCTTCAAAATGAATTCACAGCTTTTAACACATGAGAGGACTGGTCATTATCACGCTGCTAACCATGATGGATTTGAAAAGCTATTGAGTGAACAGAATAAACAGTATGAGGAGCATGGTACAGGGGTGAGGCTCTGGTTTTCACGCATAAGATTTGAGTTCTTTCCTTGGCTCCTCCACTGTATGTATGTGTCTACACCTAACTTCTTGTCTTTGTAATTTTATTTATTTATTCATTTTTAGATTTATCTCACCCTTTGTCTCTCTTGATAATTTTAAAGGACCTAATACCACAAAGTGCAAACTGAGTAGTCCAGTGGAGTTCAGGTGCTTGGAAACACGAACAGCAGTCCAAGTCTGATCAGCACAAGCTCTGGCATCAAGGCACTGCCTCTCGCTGCCCATTGCAGGCAGCGCTTGGGCGTCTGGCTAGACCAGAGTTTCTAGGTAGCAGTGAGATTTTAAAAATGATTTAGGTCTGCACTGCTCAGCTTTGGGCACTTCCTCTCAGTGCCTGGCCTGGGATAGGGGCCCCTCCGAGCCAGGATTCCAGCCACTGGTGAGCGAGGTGCCACCTCCATGCTGATTTTAGCCTAGTTTCCTGCCCTAGCTGCTCCGCCGGGGAGTCCATCCATCTTCACTGATGGGTCAGGATGCCCGAGTCACAATCTATGTTAGCACTTTAGTTAAGAGCTGAGAGCAAACTACCCACTGAAGTGCCCACATATATAATTTCCAAGTTTAATATAGTAGCCAAATATGGCATTCACTATCAACGT
>JAYECN010438937.1:0-2500 GCA_035222435.1 Microcambeva ribeirae | reverse complement strand
TGTTGTTGTGTGTCCTGCATAGCCTACAGCTGCTGCTCCAGAAAGGCACAGATCAGCAGTGAGCTGTGACCTAGAAACCTTGTTGTATATGGCAACATATGTCCTGCATGCTCTATGATGATATTTCAAATGATGCTAAGTGCCTATGTTTAGGCTACTGAATCTTTCTTTGAGTTTATTTATATGTTCACTCACCGATCTTCAAGACTTTATCTTAGGAAATTTTCAGCCTCCATCACTCGATGTATTTAATGTTTGATGCTGAGAGCAGGCAGTCTCCTGAAATTCTGCATGACACCCACATCAGCCCTGTGAGGGGACAGTCACCTGCTGGCCTGCAGCAGCAGGCCCCAGATGTGCTCCTGGCATATGAATGGCCATGGAAGAGAATTCTGCTCCCAAGGCTCAAGGAAACTCTTTCTTCCTCAGAATTTTCACAAACAGAAGGAAGAAATGTGGGCCTTAATGACTCACAGAGTTCATCTCAGTACTCCTATTTTAGTCATGGCGTTTATAGCATAGTTCTGCAGAATATCCAGTCACCTTTACAAAGCAGAATATGTGGACAGGTTGGCTAGAACTAGTTTTACACTGACATCTAAGATGGGATGCCTAAAATATAAGAAAGCAAAGAAAACGGCATCGGGGTAAGAAGAGAAG
Organism: Microcambeva ribeirae; assembly: GCA_035222435.1. Classification (NCBI taxonomy): domain Eukaryota; kingdom Metazoa; phylum Chordata; class Actinopteri; order Siluriformes; family Trichomycteridae; genus Microcambeva; species Microcambeva ribeirae. Next base: position 1,840 of record JAYECN010438937.1, on the reverse strand, counting down.
AAATTTTTAAGTGGCCTACAAGAGAAAGTCTAGAAATGGAAACGGCAAATTAAGTCCTTAACAACCCCTTCAAAAAAAAAGTATGTTAAAGACTATCAAATCGAAGACAGAGAACAGGTTGAGTAGTTTCTTTAGCATTGATTTGGAACAAAAAAAAAAAATTCTCTTGGAACTCTTGTGGGGTGGTGAATTAATGCTGTAACTGCAGAAGTATCCTCTATTTTTATAAAAATTAGAGTTGATAGCTTTCTACTATAAAGGAACAATTTAACCAGATGAGGGAATTTCTACAGTAAATCTCATTTTCCTTCATAAAAATGAAAAGAAAAAAAAAGAAAAGAAAAGCCACATGTTGTCACCTGGGTTACAATTAAGACTTAATTCTATTTGTTATGTACAGAATCTGATCCAGACAAATAATATGCGCAAACACACACAAACACAAAGTGCCTTGAAAGGATAACTATATTAAAGCTGGAAGTGATGATGAACAGAACTGGACAGAAGCAGATCTTTTAGCATAAAAAGATGGTCATGATAAGGAACAGTTTAAAAATGCCTTATTAAATATCAAAAACACTTTTATATAATTGCATCATAAAAATTCTCTTTACTAAGTGCTGAGAAGATGGTGTGGCTAAATGAGTTAATTTTCCTAACACTGCTCTCCAGTAAAATTATAGAAAGGCTGGTATGGGATATAAGGCGATGGCATAATTAGCACCAAGTCAACACTTTATCATTGAAAACCTATAGTGAAAAGTACTTGAAACTGCTCTTCAATGGTATTTTAAAGTTTGCTGATAAAGGTAACTACATTACAACAACATATCCTTAAGACACCTTTTACACATGGTACTTTATCTTAGTGTTCTGACAGTAAAATAAACAGCTTATAAAATAAGTACAATTATAATTTTAACCAATATTTCTCCAAAAATAATTGTCAATAGCAAAAGATATTTTGTATAAAAGTATTTTCTTTACAGAAGAAAAATAAAATATAAAAATCTACTTAATAAGAGCCTAATCCCACAGAAATATGTTCTGGTTATACAATACAGAATAGCTTCACCAGCACTCTGGAAGATTATATGCTACTGAAATATGCAGATAACATGAAAATTAGCAGTGATAAATAATGTTGGAGCCAGGCCAAATACAGGAACTGTCCTGAGCTGCGTGGCAGCTTTGACCCGTCTGAAGCCTGTGCCAATTCCAAGCTCCTGTATCTAGGAGCAAACGTGGGTCATGCTAAAACCCTGAGGACTGCACTCTGCAAGACAGTAGCAGTGCGGAGGATCCAGGCAGCCAGATGAGCATGAGCAATTACTGCAGCGCCACAGCTAAAGGGCAGAATGTGACCCATATGACCTTCACGGCCATATAAATTTTCCAAAAGAAAATACGGTCAATAACTTCTGAAAACAGACGGCAGGTTTTCAGCAGGACCATGTCTTTTTGTTTTTGCTGTTAGCTTGCCTTATGACCTGCTGGAGACTTCACGCTTTTACGGTATATATATTTCAGGACAGGTCTTGTCATACGACTGAGCTGAAACTAAGCTGCCAGATGTTCCTGCAAGCCAAAATGCAGGGGCTTTGGGCTACCACATAGCCTTCCTCCAGACTGGTTGCTCTGGAGGATCCCAACTTTCAGGTTCTTTTCCAGGAAAAATGGAGGGGGGGTTTTTGCTCCCTTGAAAGGAGGTTGTTCAGTTTTTTCCTCTCTCTAGCAAGTAGCCACTCCTGAAAATCATAAAATCATAGAATGCTTAAGGTTGGAAGGGACCTCTGGAGATCATCCAGTCCAACCCCCCTGCACACGCAGGGTCACCTAC
>JAYECN010438927.1:0-22231 GCA_035222435.1 Microcambeva ribeirae | reverse complement strand
GAGGCAGCCCAGAAGGATGGGTTAGGAGAAGCTAGCAGGACTTTAAGGGGAACCTCCTGCAAGTATGAACAGTCAGTCCTGACGAGTAAACATTTCAGGAGAGCAACCTGGTGAAGCAGGAAACTTCTGACTGAGCTCCAGTGCAAAAGGATGTACGTGAAAGTTAAAAGTGCGATAGGCTCACCAGAACACACAGGACTGGTATTTGCAAAGCCAAATCATTTTGGGGGAGAAATTTTTGCCAGTGAAGATACTCAAAATCTGAAAGGATAAACAGCCTACTCTGGTTTCAAGGACTACGGCCCTGCTTAGATCTTTTCTCACCTCCATGGTCTGTGATTTTTTGTAACTTCAGGGAGTGAAAAAATATGAGCAGTTCAGTAGTAGAAGGCATTTTCTATCAGCATTTTTTTAACCTTTTCCACATACTGTTTAGCAGTTGCACCAAGAAGTGAGAATCAGTAGCCATATTCTTATACAGAGCGTTGTATTTCGAGTGATGCAAGTCTCTGAAACATAGATGTTGCGACATTTTTTGCGGGCAGCAGCAACGTTTGGGGCTGAGGCTTTGGAGAGGGATTTAGAGACTCTCTATAGCTGTGAACATCATAGTTTCCAAATACGCTAACTATAGTGTCCTGAAGTTGCAGCTTGAGGACCAGACTTATAGCAAATAATTTTTAAGTGCTTCTGCTTATGGCTAGTTTAAGTAATGGTGACTGTGTATAGCATTTAGGTAGTGTTCAGAGAAACAGGCAATATGTATTTAATCACATTTCTTATTTATTGCCATCAGTATATTTTTCTATTGTTTAATGACAAGAAAGACCGTTTTCATAATCATCACTTTTTTTCTGCTCAGCTAGTGTACTAGATTGGGTGGGGGCAACTTGTGTATTTTTGTAAGACATAAAATGTAGTTTCTTAAGCTTTATTTCCTAGGAAGTTGTTTGTCCAAGTGAAGAACATTCAGTTGATTGACTTTGGATATTATTACTGTTTCTTCTTAGTGTGATAGAGATGGGATGAGAGTTGTATTAGAGCAGCTAGAGCAGAAGCTACTCTCTCATATGTTGTAGTGGGGTGGTTTTGTTTGTTTTCTTAAGGAACGGTCTTACGTACAACTGAAATTTGTATTTCAGTAGTAGAGCTATTTGCATTTATAGAGCAGTGCTGAAGTAAATCAGTGGGTGTGAAAAGGGATGCTTGGTTTTCTTTCTTTGGTCTTTCCTAACAAGTGATGGAGAGGGCAGATGTTCTGTACTGCTTTAGCTGCTAGAGAATCGCCCTCCTGTCCTCGTGCGTGCGAGTTCCGCCCGAGGCGCCCGACAGCGCTGACCCCTCTCCCTGTTCCCACCGCAGGCTGCGGGCCCCTGGACGAGAACACGATGGAGAGGACGATCGAGGTGCTGGAGCGGCACTGCCACGAGAACATGAACCACGCCATCGAGACCGAGGAGGGCCTGGGCATCGAGTACGACGAGGACGTCATCTGCGACGTGTGCCGCTCCCCTGACAGCGAGGATGGCAACGACATGGTGTTTTGTGACAAGTGCAACATCTGCGTCCATCAGGTTAGTGCCTGCTGAGCGTTGGCACTGCCCCGTGGCCTGGGTTTACTCTGGCGATGTGGAGTTGCAGCGAGAAATAGATGTTAGTTTGGAGGGCTCTGAGATGCTCTGGGTGGGAAGGATGGTGCAACACTACACGAAATTTTTGTGTTTGGACACTTGCAGTAGATTTAGTGGCCTAGGAAGTGTATAGGCAACTCTAGTTTGGGAAAGGAACGTGAAATGAGTTCTCAGGAATTGTGGTATTGTGGTCCTCTGTGACAACATACATTTTTTTCCCCATTTTTGAAGCCACCTTTGAAGTTTGGAGACAGAGCCGCGTTCTCTCTATTTGTAAAGACTTTCAGAATCATTTTTTTTCAGAACAGTGTTGTGTGGGGTTTTTGGTGGGTTTTTTTGTTTGTTTGTTTTGTTTTGTTTGTTTTTTTTTTTCTTGATTGACTAGTTATTTGGCCACACATGGTCAGTCCAAATTCAGGCATGTCAAACCACATGTAGGCGCCCTAGTAGATTCTTCCTTCTTTAGAAGACATCAGCACCTGCAGCAACTGTGCTTTCAAACTGAGTGCTGCTCATATTTACAGGATGGCAGACGTAGCTTGGAGTTTGTACTTCTTGAGCTCAGCGTAGCCAGGCACAGCAATCCTTGCAGTTGAGAGAAGGACACGAATCCTGTGGTCTCTGCATCATGTTTTGGGGGAGGTTGTGCTATAAATTAAAGTGAGGCTGAGAGGGCTTCTTAAAGTATTTTCATGACCTGTGTGCTTCAGAGGCAGCCCACGCTTATACCCACTGAAAATAATGATGGATTTGTGGTCAAGGGCTTGCAGATCCCTCCAGAAAGCTGAGCTCGTGCTGCTGCCCCATCGCAGCCTCACTCCTGCGCCTTCCCTGCCCTGGGGGGTCCTGTCCCCCCTGAGCCTTCGTGCCCCAGGCTGGGGAGGTGGCAAGGAAAAGGGGGCTGTGTTTTCCCCGTGCCCTGGGGCTCCATATGCCTTGTTTGGAGCCAGGTCGCAAAACAAGCTGGGGATCTGGCGTTGACTGTGAGTTAGCAGAGCAGCAAAGGAGTCTGTACGTGGTTTGATCCAGACCGGCTCCAGTCCCCGAAGTGCTGCCGGGCCTGGCCGTCACCGCGCGGGTTTGGAGGCAGCGAGGAAAGTGGGAAGCCTCCTTTCCTGCTCTTTGAGTCTGGGCCTCCTTGACTGATAGACCGGCTTAAACTAGAATGTGTTTTCTGCCCGTTTTCCAGCCCCTAAATGAACTGTGATCTCCAAGTTATCCAAGAGGGGCACGATATCTCATAGTAAGGAGGCAGCTGTGACTGTATTGAGTAATAGGGAAAAATCCCTAGTAAAGGTTAGATGGCATCGCCCTCTGCTGGGTTTTCCCAGCAGTGGTAACGTGCTCCGTCCTCTAAAAAGCGCACTGGTTGGGCTGCCTGGCTTAGTATTTTCCTCACATGGCTTTTAATTCAGAAAAAAATCCTGTTCTCCACAGGAAGTGGCATAAATGTGTAATAATTAGTGTATATATATGTATATATACACACTTTATTATTATTGTTATTATTTTATTAAATACCGAGACCTTAGAAAGCTGGGAAAACAGGCATAGGAAACCTATACTCTCGTTTGAGTTTTGAGGACCCGTACCTTTCTGGCAGCCGATGGTGTGAGATACCGTGTGGTGTAAAGATGCACGTCTGTGCAGCACAGTCTACCCGTGTGCCTGCATGCTTAGCTGTTACGTTATGAACTGCTGTGAATTTGAACAAGAAAATGGTCTTTTTTAATTGTCAAATTTAGCAATGCTTGAAATTCTCATTTGCTGGAGGGCTAAATGCAATGCTGAGGAAATTGGCATGAAAACCAGCACATCGGTATATGCTGTAACTTTTGTTGCAGTATTCTATAAATGTTTAAAGTGACAAACAGTTCTCATTACCATAAAGGTAATGTCGTAGGAAGGGGTCTTCAGTCAAGCAGCTCCTATCCCTTTACATCTAAGTAGCGTTATGTTAGGCCGTAAAGCTACTAACGGTGGGAAACCACAACTTAAAAAGCAGATCATACACAGAAGGTAATCTGAAGGGATGCCTACATTTTTTTACTTCAGAAATGTAAAGCTGGTAGAAGCAAATATTGAGTTCCTTAATATCAGGGTTGTTTTCTAGTCACAGTGGAGATGTTTTTATATATAAATAAATATCAATGGACAACTTTTAAAAGAAATAGGGGAAAAAAAGACATTTGATACTCTGCTTATCTTGGATTCCCTAATTAGTTTTATGTGAAGAAATTAGAAGAGGATTAAGTACTCATTTGTGATGCCAAGCAGCGATGTTGGAATTTGAAAGCCTTGTGCCGTATGAAAATGAGAATGAATGTTTGTGTGCAAAATCATATCAGTGCAATGACTTCAAGATATGGTTTCTCCTAAGGCATGTTATGGCATCCTGAAGGTCCCTGAAGGGAGCTGGCTGTGTCGCACGTGCGTGCTGGGAATACATCCGCAGTGTCTCCTGTGTCCCAAAAGAGGAGGTGCCATGAAGGCTACTAGAACAGGGACCAAGTGGGCACATGTGAGCTGTGCCCTCTGGATTCCGGAGGTAATGCTGGATCTACAGCTTTTCTCTTTTCCTTCTCTCTCCTTTCTATTTTTTAATTCTTCTCTGTCGTCGTTCGTGTTCTTTCCTCTGCCTTTTTACATTCTCATGATTTAAGGCATCTGTGTGGCTTAATGCTGGACTTCATTCTGATGAATCTGCACGATCTGTGAAGATGGGATAGAGTCCAGCTTGCGTCCCATTAATTAATTAACCACTTTGTCCCCTCCATTTACTGAGCAAGCACTTTAGTTTCGTTATGGCACCTGAGTGACCTGCTGGAGAGCTTTGTTGGCGTGAGCTGGTGCTTGCTGTACAGCCTCTCCTCTGCCCACTGTCGTTTCCCCAGACACTTGTCTGCTCTGCTGGGTGTGTAATTTTTCATTAATACAGTCACTTTCTTTAGAAAAAGAGAGGGCTTGGATTATTCATGTAGGGTTGATTCTGAACAGGGAAGGTGTTTGTACATTTTTTTTTTTCCTTTTGAACTAGAAGCTTTATGAACTGTAGGGAGATGAGTCTTTTTTTTTTATCTTTTATGTTTTATTTTCAAAATAAAGGCTTTTACATACATATGTGTATGTATAGCTAATTTAATAATGACACTTCGTATTTCTGTATTCTGAATCAAATTCAGCATCACGCAATTCTGTAAATCAGGATATTAATTTATTTGTAGGTTGGCTTTGTGTATGGTTTTGTGCTCAGAATGATTGCTGTCTTCCTGGTAAGATCCACAGATCCAGCCACGGCAGGTGGTGTGGCCTGAGCACGCAGCCGCGTGTGCCGGCACAGGGATGCCGGGCAGTGCCGCGTCTCCTGGGCTGCCCGCTCACTAGAGCGGCCAGGCCTCGCTTTTACAAAGCAGTTGCTGAGGAAGATGTTAACGTCGTAGGCAGACACAACGTGTACCTCCTAGCTCGTGTCCTGAGAACATATTTGATTTATCAAGGAGAGTGTCTCTGTGGTGCCGCCAGGCCTGCCTGCAGTTGCTGGTATCTTCAAGGGGATCTCAGCCTGCAAGGAGAGGGGGGAATTGAACAGTCCTTTCTGTAGGTATTTGCCAAGATGTCCGGTGTAAGACAGGAATGAGGAGGAATGGAAACCAGCTGATTGCTGGGCAGGCAGCGTGTGTTGCCCAGCTGCTCCTTCCGGAGCAGGGAGCGGAGCTGGGGAGAGCGCAGGTGGTGCCAGCACCCGCCGCTCGGGTGCTGCCTGGCAGCTTCCCATGGCAGGCGCATTGGCCCAGGAATGCAGGGGTGGCTGCCAGTAGATGTGGGAAACGTCTCTTGCGTCCAGGCACCTTCTGTCTCCTGCACTGTCACTTGTCTAGCAATTCAGTCACCAGGGATGCCAGAGAAAGCTTCAGGAATCGCTGTAGCCACCTCGGTCTTTTCCTGTCTTGAGAGTGGTCATGGCCTTACATGCTGCTGGGGCAAGAAGGGCCCAGATTTTGAAGACCTGAAGATACCTGGAGATACTTCTGGGGGAGTAGGTTTCCCACAGACCTACTCTTCTCCCCAAGCCAGAGCACAGTGAAACCTCCCAAGAGGGAAGCAGGTGACTAATGAAATCCCCTTGGAGCCTCTAACAAAAGAGAACAAGGCGCAGTGCAGAGATGAATGATCAGTAAATGTGGATGCCTCCTGGTAAAAGGCTAAAAGAGGGACCGATGGGTCACTAAGTGTGGGCTACTCTTGCTGGAGGCAATAGCACCAGAAAAGTTCCTTCACTGACTTGTTTGGTACTTTCTTGTACAGTTTTCCCTCCCATCCCATCTGAGGTAGTGCCGTTGAAAGGCTTTTTTCCAAGAGACTTGCCTGGGAAATCTGAGGGATTTTACTTTGCAAGCAGTACTCATTGGTTTATATCCTTTTATTCTTCTGTCATTAGAGTCTTTTAGCTTAAGCGTCTCTTTCCTTTCATGCTTTCTCAAAGGATATCTTCTAAAAGAGGAAAGGCTTTGAGCTCAGAAAACTTGCCCTGAATGACTCAAAATCCCGAGGCTCTTCTCTGCCTTAGGTAACGCGTTACTGCTACGTCCTTCCCCAAAACCATGCTGTCGGGGGAAGCAAAGGTGTTGATTTTGTCCAGGTGTGGAGTGCTTTCCCTTAGCTGCAGCTGCGCGCGGCTCCGCTCCGGCCGCAGGGCCGCCCTTGGTGCGCGGCGCAGATCTCCGCGCGCTGGTGCTGGTGCCCAGTCACCAGCCGAGCGGGGAGAGCGGCTCCGAGCATCACGCCCTCAGTGAGGGCCTTCGACAGCGCCTGGTCGCCACCCTGTCCCGCTCACAAGGCTTCTTCAGGGAACAGCAGCCAACGTGTCGTTTGATAAGAGCTGGTGAAATGGCGGAGAAGACGGGCACGTGCTAAAGCAGGCTGATCACCGCTCTCTTGGGACGGGACGCTTTGGAGGATGGAAGGATTGGCCTTTCTGCTCAGCGGATCCCTTGGGGATGAGCAGGAGTCAAGAGCTGGGGCAAGAGTCGGAAATCCCCATGCAACTTGTAGTCAGCTCTGTCTTGATCAAGGTCGGGCTAGCTGGTGAAAGGCACTCTCATTTAGAAAGTAGAAGAGCTACTTGTGATGTTTAAGTGAGTGCTGAGCATGGTTCTGTGAAACTGTTCACGAGTTTTGAGAACAGCTTTGTCCCTTTTCTATCAATTTATAAAGAAGGCTATAACTGCTGAAATTGGCTGTCATCTCTTCCTGATGCTTACTGCTTTCCTCCTCTCTTTCCAGTCTTGGGAAAACTAGGCCCTTTCCGAGGTATCTTGCTACCTTTGTAATGAAGACTTCTGAGAAACAGCTTGAGCTTTCTTTGCAGATGGATTGTACCGTGTTTCTCTTCGCCATCTTGCTTTCTTTCTTGCTTTCTTTATGATTTGAGTTGATGTTTTCTTCCAGTATCAGAACAACAGTTACAGTGGCCTTTTAGGTGCAGAGCCCTCTCATCGTTCCCCAGGGTTTTTTTTTCCAACGAAGGTTTTGACCTTTGTCAAAAGATGTAGATTTCTCTTACTTCTCATAAGAAAGATTTATTGTGTTCTCTCCCAAATCATACAGTCTGTAGTGGGGGTATTAGAATTGCCTCTTTCATTGGGAGTGCAGGGAAGCCAGGCTTTTCCTGCCTGCTGCCTGATAGCAGCCTCTGGTTCTGCCCCAAACTGTGCTCTGGCAGAAGTTGCCGTTGCTGTGGATCTGTGGATCTTAAGCAGAGGAGGAGTTTTTTCAGGTAAGAATGAGGAAATACCCTAATACCCTTTTTACTTTTGATTAACTGGTATTTTGATACTTGTTAAATTGAGCCTGTTAAAGCAGCTCAGAAAAATACAAAAATGAAAGGAAGTATGTTTAACACTCTCTTAGTTGTCTCATAACTGTGCCCACTAGATGCCTTAAATGCTTTGAAGAACAACAGTTTCTAGCAACCAGGTTAAAGCAGTAGATATGCCACAGCATTTTTTTTTTCTGTGGTATGTTACAGTGCGTATTGTGACCACGCGGAGATTCTTCAAGGAGATAAATGCATCGTTTTATTCCTCCTTCCTGTATTAATGGCTAATTTGTTTTTACTGCCTCAACAACTGCCTCCCGTGCTGTTTTTATTTGCAGGTTAGCATTGCTTGTCCAGAGAGGATGGAACCCATCACAAAGGTGTCCCACATTCCCCCAAGTCGATGGGCTTTAGTATGTAGTTTATGCAAACTCAAAACTGGTGCTTGCATTCAGGTACGTACTTGCCCTGTAGGGACTCTGGAATCTATGGGAGGAGGGGAATTTAGTTTCTGGATTTCGTTCTCCCTGTGTTCAGCAATGCTTACTAGTGAAGATGACTGTTGCGTGGCTGCTGGTGTCCTTGTAGGACTCCTTGAGTGCTCTGTTGACACACGAGAAAATGCACATTTTGGACATTGTGTTTGAAACTGCATGTAGCTCTCCTGAAAGTAGGAGGAAACACTGGCCTGTTTTTTTTTTTGTTTTTTTTTTTTTTTTTTTTTTTTTTTTTTTTTTTTTTTTTTTTTTTTTTTTTTTCAAATCCAGTGAAGCTAACTTGAGAGTGCAGTAGACATTTCTAACATTTTTGTAAGAATGGGCTTTTATACAATTAAGATGATTCTGCTCTTCTGATTTGTTGCTACTGTTGGTGATTTATTTTATTTTCTCCATTTGCAGTGCTCTGTGAAAAGCTGCATCACTGCCTTTCATGTCACCTGTGCCTTTGAGCATAGCTTAGAGATGAAAACTATTCTGGATGATGGGGATGAGGTCAAGTTCAAGTCGTACTGTCTAAAGCACAGCAAAAACAAACAGAATTCTCTGCCTGACATTGATGAGCACCCCAAGAGTGTGTCAGACCAGAAGCAAACAGAAAGTGAGAAAACCAGTTTGCGAGCCCAAAAACTCCGAGAGCTGGAAGAAGAATTTTACTCACTGGTGAAAGTAGAGGATGTTGCAGCAGAACTGGGCCTACCTAAACTCGCTGTAGATTTCATCTACAATTACTGGAAATTAAAACGAAAAAGTAACTTTAACAAACCCTTGTTTCCTCCCAAGGAGGATGAAGAAAATGGCTTGGTGCAGCCCAAAGAGGATAGCATTCACACTCGCATGAGGATGTTCATGCATTTGAGGCAGGACCTAGAGAGGGTAAGAGCTTCAGTGGTAAAGGCTTGAAAAGAAAATATCTTCGTCCATAGACAAAGAGGAAAAATGGGCATGGCAGAAGCTTGAGCAGATGATTTAAATATATATATATATATATATATATATGGGGGGGATATATGGTATATGTGTGTAATATTATATATGGGATGTGTGTTTAAGTGTGTGTATGTAAGGTGTGTGTGGCCAAGTCCCAAATCCTGTATAGGCCAAGTCTCCCAGAAGGAGAGGGCTCTTGGCCTCGGGACTTTGCCCCAGCGGTGCCCCGGCACGAGGGGAGAGTCCCCGACGGCAGGGCCAGCTGCTCCCGAGGAGAGAGGACTTGGCCCAAAGCCTCGGAGGCCGCCACACGCGTCCCTCATCCCCAGGTCCAACCGAGATGTGCTCCCTGCGTTTCCTCTTTGCTCGAAGCTTCGTTTCAGTGCGCCCAGCGTGCCTTTCCGCTCGGTGTTTCTGAGCGCGCAGCGGGTGTCTGCTCCCTGGAGCTTTTACAGTTGCGTAGCTGCATGCGTGAAGGTAGTTGGGTAAAATCCTAGGTGGTTAATTTGTGCAGTAAGTCCTGACTGCACACAGTGGGGGGAAAGGGGGAGAAAAAAAAGAGTGCTGGCACGTCCTCAAGCTGCCTGGTGTGGCTTGGCTTCCAGGGTCGTGCTCTCCCTTCTTATTGAGGCCGGTGCCCCCAGCCCTGGGCAGCAGCCAGGATCCCTCATTTCTCTCTTGAACTAGAGGCTTTAACCATGCCCAGCTCTGTCTTAGGTGCTGCAGTCAGGGCTCTGAAAGCAGCCACCAAATCCACTGCTGCTTGTGGCTTTGCTGAGTAGAATGAAAAGGAAATTGTCTTTTTATTGGTAGTTGCCTGAACTCTTCAGTGTGTTAGATTATCAGCTGGGAGATAGTTTCAAAAGATGGAGTCTTGGAGCAAAATGCAAAAAAACGTAATGTGCTTCTACTATGATTTTTATCTTCCTATAAAACTTCATCTTTTTCTTTGCATTAGAAGAGAAGTTAGTTTGCTTCAAATTTTGCTGAAATTAAGTTAAATATTTTCGGTGGAGGTACTTTATAATTTGAAATTGCCTGGCTAAACTTTTCTGAGCTTGTGCTGCAAGATTGATTCCACTTGGTTACGTGTTGGGATGAAAGGCATTTTGGAATCTAGGAATTTCCGTTCTGGGGAGAGGGGCTGCAGTTTCTGAACAGCTCGAGGTGGGGAAACTGAAAAGTACCTTTCTGGGAACCCGCATGTTGCTTCGCTCTTCGGCAGGCTCCTTCACGCCTTTTGTAGCAAGACTTTCAGTGCCTTTTGCTGTTGTCTCTACGTTGGATAGAAATACTGCTGTAAACAAAGATTAGTAATTGAAAGTAGAATTACGTGGCGCTGTAATGGCAGATAACTCATTCCGTGAAGCGTTTTGTCTGGCAATTCCCAGAGAATCTAGTCTTGCCTACAGCAACATCCCCAGCAAAGCGTGTAGTGGGAACAGATGAGAGAGTTTTCGAAAGGTGCTTTTCTTTCGACTAGAATTTTGTTTACTCCCTATAATAGAGGGAAACATAGTGCACTGTCTTGCAGAATATGATCAAGATATTCCTTAAATTGGTACTTTAAACAAAAATGCAGGAAACTGTTTCCCTCCCCGGCTCCCCCAGGTGTTAGTTACAAATGTTCAGTAGGAATATTCCCAAGATGTTTGCCAAGAGGTTTTGGACACAGGTTTTTGTTTGTTTCTAAAGTCTTGTTACTGTCTCCATAGGTAAGAAATCTCTGCTACATGGTAAGCAGGAGGGAGAAGCTAAAGCTATCTCACAGTAAAGTACATGAACAGGTCTTCAATTTGCAAGTCCAGCTCATTAATCAGGAAATTGCTGCAGGTAATCATATAAATGTAAAATGGATTTAAACTATATCTCTTTATGCCACTACGAAGTGTTTTTATCTGCTTGAAATCTTTCCTGCAATTATTCAGTCAACTAAATTAGCAATGTGCACAAAACATCTTAGTCTTCTAAATACTCACTTGGGTGTTTTTTCTTTCACGAGTGCTTTTGGTCTATGCCCGATAGTTATCGGTTGCTGTGAATCACAGAATGGCAGGACGGCTGAGGGTGGAAGAGGCCTCTGGAGACCATCTGCTCCCTGATTCGGAGCTTTTACCCCCCTGCGGTGCTGTCTCCCCACAGCAAGGCCTCCACTGCTGCTTTTTTTCTCCACTAAAAAATTTTTTTTTGATGGCGGTCAGCTGTTGCTCTCTTCAGGTGAAAGTGGAGAGAGGGACTGATAGAAATGGTTCTGGTGTTGGCTCGTGCCTGATGAGCAGCCTGAGAGAGAATTCCTCAGCTTGTGGTAGATACTGTCTTTTCTGTAACCAGTTTGTTTAGAGTGAAGTTTGTACTCTTCTTCAGCCCTCTAAGTGGGTTTCCTTAGTACAGGCAAGTTTTTTGAAAAGGGTTTTGGATCAGAATAGTACTGTGTGGAAGCAGCAGTACTCTGAAACAGTATGTGGTTTTATGTAAATAATTTTTTTTAGAAATGTCTATTAAATGTATTTTAAAGCTTATAAGATAGCTGGATAGCCACTTTGCAATGATGACACGTGATAAAAGGGTTTTTAAAGGGTAGAGAATTTTTTAATACAAAGCAGAGAGTTGAACTAAATCCAAATTAAAACTCAGTTTGAAGGATTGTTTTTTTTTCTGTATAGAAAACTGACTCTGAACTTTTATAGTTTTGTTGGAGCGACTTCAGATGTATCTCGGACTGGGTCAATTTGATGATATTAAGCCCTAATAAAAGGGCCTTTTTTTTTTTTTTTTTTTTTGGGTGGCAATGCTAAATGCTTACCTAAATTCTAAAATGGTAGATAACTTAGAACAGTTTTCACTTTTGTAGCTTTCATGTCCTAAAATAATTTCATACTAATCGTTTGCGAATGCCTCTTTTTATCAATGGTGCTTCTAATGGACTGTCAAACTTGTTACGTATAATAAAATGATCAAAATTTTTTTTTAAGTTTTTTCCTTTTTTTCCCTGCCCCTTCCCCTTTTTTGCCTCCAGGCCATACCCTGACAAGTGCACTAGAGAGCACGCTGTTCTACCCGCCTCCCAGGATCACCCTGAAGTTGAAAATGCCCAAATCGGCGCTGGGAGACTGCAGGAACAACGCGCTGAAGCCGGGCAGCAGGCCGCTCTCTCCCGACAACAGCAGCCCTGCGTACGGCAAGAGGAGCGCGCAGGTGTCCAAGGAGCCCTTCGACATCAAGGCCAAGCCCTACGCCAGGTATCAGCACGAGGGCCGGAGCAACGGGCTGCTCGGCGGGCTCGGCAAGCCCCGCGGCGAGGCCAAGGAGGGCGGCCCGCCGCCCGACTTCCAGCGGGGCCAGCCCGCTGGGAAGCCCCTGGCGCTCCAGGCCGCTCTGCACGGGCAGCCTTCCCTTGGGAACGGGCGGCTGCAGCCGGAGAGCGCGCGCCTGGCTGCCAGGGCCAACGGGCTCCTGGGCCGGGCGGGGGACGTGAGCCAGAGGGACAGCTCCAGCCAGACGCCCTACGAGCAGGAGCCCGTGCTCGCCGCCCGCCTCGCCGGCCAGAGCGGCTTCCGGAGGTGCACCATGGAGCACTTCAGCCGCTCCTTCAAAGAGGCCACCAACAGTTTGGTGAGGAGCACGGAAGACCTGCGGTGCTGCGACAAGCCGCCGAGGCGGCTCGCGGCGAAGGAGCGCCTGTGGAGCCGGGCGCCGCTCGAGGGGGCTCCCTACCAGGACAACGACGGCTACTGCCCCGACCTGGAGCTGAGCGACTCCGAGGCAGAAAGCGACGAGAACAAAGAGCACGTGCGGCTGAGGCGGAGCAGCTCCGAGAGAGAGAGCCCCCCCGGCAAGGACTTTGGGAGAGATTGTCACAACAGGAACAAAAAGAACATCATTTCCCACAGTGCAGTGCAAAGGTGATTAGAAGCCCCTGCGGGGTAACTCAGCTTCTGCGTAATCCCGTGCGCAAACCTCCGCGTCCGGGGGCTCCGCAACAGGACTGACGCGAGGGAGAACTGCAGTAGGGGATGAGGGGAGGACAGAGGAGCAGTTTTTGTGCAGCCGTGAATTGGCTTTTACGGTCTTGGGCAGGTTAACCGAGTTGCTGCCGGCCCTGCAGAAACTCCGGCGTTTTATTAGGGATCAACGTCTGCGGAAGCACGAAGTCGCTGACGTTCGCGTGAAGCTGGGAAGCCGCTTCCTCCTGGGCAGCCTGTGGGGGAAGGCAGCGCGCCCGCGGGCTCCGAGCGGAGCCCCGGTGTTCCCCAGCACCACAGCTGCTCCCGCAGCGCCGCGCCGGAGCGCCGAGCGCGCCGCGAGCGCTGCCGCTTCCCCGCGGAGCCGCCCGGCCCAGCCTGGGGGCTCTGCCAGGCCGGGCGCTGCGCGGCAGCTCCGCGACGCCTCCCGGCCGGCGCTGGAAGCGGGAACCGCTGGTGCCGCCCGCGCCGCCCCCGGGCCCGGCTCTCGCCCGCGGTTGTTTCTCTGCGCAGAAATTCGCTCGTCGTGTAAATAGACAACTTCTAGTACTTTGGCTCTGTTTTTTAATCTCTGTACATAGTTGCTTGTTGTGGGGTGCACTTGTAAATATTTTACCCAGCTAACAAGTACAGATGGCTAATTTTGTGGATAGTGTTTACAAGAGTAGATGTACTACTTCAAAGAAAAATGCTACTTGACACTTAAATTTAGGCAATCACCGGTGATGCCAGGTTCCTCTTGAAACTGAGATTTCATGTCCGGGGGTGTTTGGACCTGGTGCTTTTGAAGTAAGCCGAAAAAGAACTAATTTTGTCCGACCTGTTTATGTGGGCACAAATTTTCAAACCTAGTTGCCTGAATAATTAGGTTTATGACTCTTACTTCTGCCGTCTGGGTCTGTAAAATTTTAGCCAGTCATCATTTAGATTTTCCCCGTCCCCCCGAAGATCTGTGATTACATTAAGCTGCTTACCAACCTCAGGATCGCTTGCTATTTCCCAAACTAAAACTCTTTATTACCTTTTTTTTTTTTTTTTTTTTTTTGGAATTAGCAGCTGCTGATTTTAACCAGTATTTAAATTTTTCAAGCAGGCTTGAGGAAGCAAGAGGGGAAGGGGGACCCCTTTTCTATTTGTTTACATGATACAGGATTTTTGCTTGGATACAAACAAACCTGACTTTCAGAATTTGTGGTGTCGATACACAAAGTAACTGCACTGTTTTTATCTGAAATGCTGTACATTTCATAAATACACAAAATCTTCTGTCTCCACATTGCTGGGTGCAATAAGACCTAGGTTACACGGAGCATACAAAACCAGCCCCTTTCTGTGGTGAGGGATAATCTTTTTCCTAGAAGGGAAAGGTTTACCACCCAATGTAAAGATGACTATGCAGAATCTAAAAGGCAACTTGGTTTTCTTCAGAATCTTAACTTATTCTATTGCTTTTAGTCTGGGAAATTGCAACTGTATTTTGAGATTAGTTTTAAATTTTGAAATCTCCCTAGTTTGCAATAGGACCAGCAAGGTCAGGGGCTGGAGGACTTGTCAGTAGTGAATTTAAAAATTAAAAAAAAAAAAAAAAAAAAAAAGGAAAAGCATACTTGGCAGTTCTGCTCTTTGCTTCATGCATCTTAATACTTTTTTTTTTTTTTTCCCCCCACTTCTTGGTTTTATGTATATTTGTGTAATTTGTCTTTCTAGAGCTGTATCTTCCAAGTTATTTCTTTTGGTGTAAATATGCAGTAGCATTTTAGGTTTCCACATGCTTTATTTTAATGGGAAATGCTTTGTGTTCTCAGCCAGGGGTCCTTCAGGATGAGTAAACAAACGTCTGTTGGTCTGCACTGCAGTTCTGACTCGCTTAGTTCTCCTTCAGTATTTATTAGCAGTCCTCTTGCTGGCCATGAAAACTTTCGGAGCTCGTGTTGGGAAGGAACATTCCCCTCCGGAGGTCAGGAAGGCGCCCGTGGTGTTTCATGGCCGGGAGTGGGTAGCAGAGGGGAGGGAAAATTGGTGCTTCAGCAAAACCAGCAGTTCTGCTCTCCTGGGGTTACTGTATTTCACTTGTTTCTTGTCTGGGCAATGGTTTTGCAACTTTTTACATGATTTTAATAGATATATGAAGGAGCCCTTGGCTGTGTAGTTCTCAAGTATTGTCCCCAACGTGCATTTGCTAGTTTTTATTGTGTGTTCGGTGGCTAACTGTTTGAAGTATTACCTCTTAACCTTATTTGTCATTTTTTTTTTGTGTTTTTGCATTTTGTTTTATATATATAAATATATATATATTCAATTTTCCAAGATGGACTCGGTCTTTTTCAGATGTCCCCTTTTTACAAGTACTTTTTCATTAAATTATGAAACTGCTAACAGTATTTTCATTTGTTGTGATTTATTCAGGGCTTCACCCTGTGTTCCTGGTAGGCTGCTACAGTCCTGTCGAAGGGCAGCGCTGTGCCCATCAGGAGTAAGTTATTTCTGCGGAGCTGGTGATACTTTAACAAGCTGAAATGTTAAGGAAAAAGTTTCTCCTTCAGCCTCCCCCCACAAAGAAAGAAAAGAAAAGCCAAAGGTGGCTGATGGGACACAAAACGCATTTGCAGCGTGGAGCAAATAGTCCAGATCTGGCGGATATTTCTGCCCATCTGAGCAAATGTAACAGAGCGTTTGCTCCCCCTTCTTAATACCCTTCCGTCTCTCTTGGGTCGAGTGTTTTCCCTGGTTGGACAAGCCAAGTCCCGGCGGAAGAGCTGTGGCAAGGCCTGCCCCCCTGTGCACTCCCGTGTGTGCGTGGGCGCTTCCCGCCCGCGGCACCGGCATGTGTGAGGAAGAGGGAAGGGGGAGCGCGCGGGGGGTCCAGGCCGGCCTGACTTTGCCTGGTCTCTCCTGCAGTTCCCGCTGCACCTGCGGGGGCTCCGGAGCTTTCCAGGGTCAGGATTTCTCCTTCCCAAAGGAGACGCCGTTGCCAGCGAAACGTTGGCTTTTTGCCTGGTGGCTCCTGATGCCTTTGCAAGTTCAGCCTGGTCGTGGCTGGCAGGGGGAATGGAAGGGAAGCAGTCGGTCTGTGGAGTCTACAGACCCGCTCTGGACGGCCCCGCAGGTCTGGCTGCTCCGGGGTGGTAACGTGGGCCGGGCTCTCGCGAGCGCCCATGGGGTCTGTGCGGGACGTGAAGCATCGAGACCTCTGGAGTTGTGTCTTCGCCCCAAGCGAAAACGATGTACTGTTTCCCAGCTATAACCTGTGCTTGGCCTTCTCTGTTGTATTTGTCATCTCTCTGCTGTTTTCTGTGCATGAACCCCAACCTGCTGAGGGAGAAATTGCAAATGCTGTTATTAAAAAATTCTATGCTATTTTAATATGCCATTAAAAATAACCTTAAAAGTTCTCACTTGATTTTGAAGCGACACCTCACTGCTTGCTAGGCCTAGGAACGTGGGCTCTGCTGCGGAGGGAAGATGAGTATGTGAGGTCTGGACCGTCTCTGAGTTACGAAATGCTTAAAGCCAGCGTGTGTTAGCTGCCAAGATAACACAGTGAAATCTTCCTCTGCGCGAATTTTGACCATCCTAATGGCTTAAGATGTAGCACTGCTGGGAATTGACACGTGTCCTGGAAAATCATGCTTGGGGCACGTAAATTAACGAGCAGACGGAAGCAGCTTGCGCAGCCCAGCAGCTTGGCACGCAAGGGGACAACTCGGAGGAGAGGCGCGGAAGCGCAGGAGGGGCAGATGTGGAGCCCGCGCGGAGGAGCCCTGGGCCCCAGCCGGGCCGCGGGGGAGCCCCGCTGCTCGCCCTGGCGCTCCCTTCACGCCAGCCCCGTGCCGAAGAGGCTTCTGCCCCCTTGCTGGGGCCCTCCTGGGATAACTGCTCCAGGGCTCCCGCGTTCCCGACCAGCGCCGCGCGTCCCGCAACCCTTGGGCTCACTGCGTGCGACGTGACAAGGTGGACCCAAGCGACTGGGGGTGCAGCTCTTGGGAACAAAGCCCGTTCTTCCCTGCCCAAAGCGGCGTGGCAATGGGAAGCGGTTTCAAAACAGCGGGCGTGCAGGTGGAGCTGTGTCCCGGCAGCTGCCCTCGCTGGCTGAGGCTTAGCCGGGAGCCTTGCCCCTTACGCGTAACTTGGTCTCGCTGTGTGAGGAGAAGCAGCCTGGGATGTTGGCACGTTGGCTTCCCTGCCTCTCCGAGTGCATCTCCCAGATAATCTTTACCTTTTCCAGTTTGACGAGGCTGCTCCCGGATCCGCCTTGCCCTGCCCTCCCGCAGTCTCTCTTGCTCGGGGCTGGGCAGAGCCACCGTCCTTGACCTCCTCCTCCGCGGGCTTTTGTTTGCCCCCAGCTGGGTGCCCGCCTCGCCTAAGCTGACACATTGCTCACATTGCTGTGCATCTCCTCTCGGGGCAGGCTCCCTAATGGCTCCCTAATGGTTGCTCTTAACTGCGCCATTCCCGAGACCAGGTGGTCTCTGCAGGCCCTGTTGTTGATCCCGGCTGCCACCCCACCCGCTCTCCCCTGGGCAAGAGCGATGGGCAAGGCTGGGAAGGAAAAAGGTGCCTTTGGACCGTGCCAATAACATCTTTGGAGACCTCCTGCCAAACAAACTGATGGGCCGGTGTCCTGACGGACGAGCATCAAGCCCAGCACCGCTGCAAGGCGTCAAAGAAGGCGTCTGGGGGAGAGCTGGTGACTCTGAACCCCTGAGCCTGTGGCTGGCAGCAAGACGTGCCGCTCTTACGGCCCTCCAGGGGCCCAGCAACAGCAAGGAGCCCATCGGGATGAGGGCTATAAAAACGAAGTGTTTTTTAGGCGCTGTTTGGGGAAAATGGCTCTGGTTTTGCAGCTACAGGCAGAGGCGCTAGCATGGGAATGAGGCATCTGAGGAGGGGGGAAAATCCTGCTCCTAAAAACCCCCCCCCTTCCTGCCTCTGAAGCAACTACATCTTCCTCTGTCGACCATCTCTCTTATCAGTAAAGGTGGTGCCGAGTAGTTTAGCCCCCCTGCCCTGGGGTCACCGGTGTTTTAGGCTTCCATTGAAGGCTCAATGGGGCCAGTTCCCCTCCGCCCACACGGATGGCTCAGCCATCCTGCCTTATCTCCTCCTGCTCGGGGGTATCGCTCTCGTTACAACAGCTTCTCCTGGCTTGAAGCGCCAGCCAAGCAGCGATTTACAGCCGTTACAACCAGGTGACACCGGAGAGGGGCTTCTCTGAAGGCAGCGGAACTAAGCTGGGAGCCGTCGCCCCCAGCTGCAGCCAGGTTCAAGTCGGCTTCGAACTGGGGCCTGAAGAAGAAAGGACTTTTGTGCCAGACGGCTGGAAATGCTAAAAACATAGTTGCTGCGTGCGTTACTCGAGTGCTTTGGCTCGCGTTAACCTTGAACGTTGAGGCTGCGGTTTTGCAACAGCCGTTAAGCTCACCGGTACTCTTTCTTGCTGAGGGAGGCAGGATGGCAACGCGGGTCACAGGGCGGGCAAAGAGCAGACAAGTAAGACATTAACGAAAGGCCTTTTGGCTACGCTCCGCTGGAGAGGGTTTGCCCTGTCCCCTGCTGCTGGGAAGGTAGAGAGTGACCAGACCGACAGGGGCTGGAGCGTGCAAGGCTGGTTAAGACGGCAGGGGCCCTGAGGATAGATAAATACATGTGCATGTGTGGTGCTGGAAGGGGTATCTGTGAAACTCTGAGGAGCGGGTTTCACTGCGATGGGTGACTTCTGTATTTGTTTTTTTTTTTTTTTTTTTTTTAAGCATTTTCTTCTTAAGTGAGGTGCATCTTTGTAAGACCGTGGCCAATACATAAGAAATGATGCTAGAAAAGCTCTGCCTAACAGGTTTTAATAACCGCCGAGGCTGCCTTTGCTGGTTCTGTGAGAGAACGGGGTTTGCAGGGCTGAATGTTCAAGGCGACTCCGCAGTGATTTGGTGCAACCGCTTTGAGACCTTTCCTGCCTGAGATTTCCAACCTGAGGCTCCGCGAGGGCGGCAGAGCGTTTCCCTGGCGGCCACATCCCGAGCGGGGCTGCCGCTTCCCGCCCTCGAGCCGCCTTCTCCCGCGGCCGCTGCCGCGCGGTGCCCTCCGGCAGCGCTTGCCGCGGCGGCAGCCCTTGGGCCCATGGCTGCGGTCATCCACAGTGGCCGGGAAACAGTTAAGATTTCTCCTCGGTTTGATCCCTCCTGGACGCGGCTGCTGCTTACGAGCAAATCGAAGCCTGATCCAAACACACGGGCTCATTCCAGCGGCTGCGCTTGGTGGAAAGCAAGGGCTTGGCCGCGCTAACCGGGCTGTGCAGCCAAGGGATCTCAGGGACAGATCTTAAATTTCTACCACCAGCGTTGCCGTGCTGCTTCTTGTTGTTTTCTTTTTTTCCTTTGTTTGTTTTTTTTTTTTTTTTTCCCTCTAAAATCCAGCACTGCCTGCTGGTGGCGATTCCTGAGGGTGCCCCGCTGGAACAGCATCAGCCCATGAGCGAAACAGCAGGGCAGGGTTAGCCGGGGCTCCGGGAGGCTCCCTGGGCTGCGGCACCTTTGGCCTTGCTGGGCCCTGCTTTGCCCAGCTGTGCGGGACGAGAGACAGGGGCTCCTCTGCGGTGCTGCGGAGGAAGAAAACAGGGAATCTCCTCCGTGGCTTTTGCGCTCGGCAGGGGGCCCGTGGGAGGCCTACGGCCGCCCCGCGTTTCGGACCAAGCCAGCGGTGAGGACCTCGGAGCGGGGAGGGAGGAGGAGAGGAAAGTTAAACAAGAAAGTGGACAGATCTCCAGTCTGTCTCTCTGGACTCTAAAGAACAAGGAATGAAAGGATCCGGACGTGCTGGAGGGACAGGAACAGCTGCAGCTCCCCAGGAACCAGCACTAGAAACCACTTCCTTGGCAAGCGCTGAGGTTGTCCGTCACTCCTCCTTACCTCCAGCCCTTATGGCCCCGCTGTACTGGGAGAAATTGGGGTTTTTTTTCATCTCTGTGACACGGGGCTGCGTGTGCAGAGGTGCTGAGCATCTCCTGAGTGGCGGGAAAGGCAGCGGCCTGGGGGGCGGGCACGGGGAACCTGCGTCCTCGTCTTGCCCAGCCTCCTAGCACAAGGATCGCGTCCGGGGGACGTTACCGACTGTGATAACACACAACCGACCAGAGGGGCTGTAAGACATGGTGAGCCCTTGGCACGGGAAGAACTGCCCTCCCTTGCCCGGCCTCCTGCTCCCAGGGAAACTGGGAGAAATGCGATGTGCCCTGCGGGTGGGATAGAGGCTGGGCCCATCCAGCACCTCTGCAGCCACTGGCCATTCCCTTTGGAACAGGGAGAAGCTCCTGCCTGGAAAGGCCCAAAGCAGCACCGCCTGTTTCCACCTCTCCTGACCTCTTCCCTCCCTAGAAAACTTCCAGGGAGAGGACAGAAAACAGGACCCAAAGCCTTGGCTGCGGCTCTTTGGAGGCACCCACGCTGCCGGGGCCTGCCTGGTTTCAGGCCTGGATTAGCCATTGCAGAAGCAAGAAGAGGGAGCGCAGCGCCGTGAAACTAGAGACCCAAGTCCAAAACGCGTGTCGCTTTGGAAGGGGCACGGAGCCGTTAACCCCCTCCCGAGGCGCCCGTGCCAAGAGGCAGCCTGCGCTGGTGCCTCCAAAGCCGGGAGCAGCGCGGCTCGCCCGGCGCCTCGGGGCGCGGGTGGCTCCCGCTGCCCTTGGCCGCCTCTCCAAACGGCCTCGTGGCGCACGAGGGCAGCGAGCGTGGCCGAGCTCTGCGTGAAGCAGCCGCCGCGTTCGCGCTGTTCTCGGGGGTTCTCAGTGAATTCCTCTTTTATAATACGTATAATTATACATGGTATATATGTCTGATCCCTTGTGGTAAAGTACCTGAAAAAGCCAGCGTACCCGTGACGCTTTCTGGGTTGGGTGTTTTTTCTTGGTTGGCAGTCAGCACTTCACTTGATGCAGGTCTGAGACGAAATGCTGCTGCGCATCATGCAACGCAGCAGTGGGGCACAAAGAGAAAACGCGACGCCAACCTGTAAGCTAAAAACCTAAGTATAGGGCCAGTTTCACGGGATCGGGTGATGGCGTATGTGAAGGGGATGTTTGGGGCAAGGTGATGATAATGAACACCTGCATGAAATGGGTGTGGGTAAGGAAATGTAGCCCATGAATTTTCCTAGGTTATCATTAAAGAAAAAGAACTCAGAACCAAATGAGCATGGGAGGCACAGTGCCTGGTGTAAGGATGGAGGTGATCCGTTAGAAATGCCCGGCAGAAGGTAACTCCCGTAAGCGAATGCAGGATCTGTTAGGAGCAGATAAGCCAGGTCTCGAGAGCAGAAGCCGGACAGGGGCCGCCCCACAGAAGACGCCAGCGGGTGCTGTGCAGCGACCGCCTTGCAAGGCCGGGCCATGCCGCTCGCGCGCCGCCTGCCTGAAAGGGCTGCTGGAAGTGCCCGCTGGAAGGACGAGCCTTGCCAGGGTGAGGGGCGGATGTGGGAGCACCGTTCCCCAGGCACCGGCTGGCGGGAGTTGGTGTGTCCCTGGATCATCCGGAGCTGTCCCAAGACACGTGAGGCGCTGCGCAGGGAGACGGCGGTCGTGTTCGTATCACGCGTATCGCCTGCATCCGCCTCGAGCAGTGATGCGCCCGGGGAGGCTGCAGCAGAGCTGGCATGTGCCAGCTTTTGTGAGCAGCGTTTCTTAACGCGTTTGTTTTTCTCCAGCGAGTTTGGGCCTGGGTGCATCACTGATGGTCACATAGTATGAAACCAGGAATGGGCAGTGGAGAAATGCAAGGGGAAATTTCATTCTAGCTCTACCCCATGCAGGAACTTCCTGAGGCTTAATAGGGAAGCGTTTGCAGAAGTCTGGGAGAGCAAGGTGCTCAAAAACTAGGGGACCATAATATGAACTGAGCCACGAAGGCTTTAATCTGCAGTGTGGGAAGGGAGCAGGACGGAGCCTTAAAGAGCTGCTGGCAGGAGCTCACACTGCTCTTTAAAAACCCATCTTCCCCGGGCCCTAAAGCTGGCCCGCCCCAGGGCACCCTCACGAGCAGAACGCACCGCCCGGCCGCCCCGCGCATCGCCCTGGCGCCTCCAGGAGGGCCTCGCTCCCGTGTCCCTGTCAGCGGCGACGGGGGCAGCTCCAGCGGCTCCCGGGCGCGCTCGGCTCCCGCGGAGCCAGGCTGCCCTCGCGGCCCGGAGCGCGCCGCAGCACCTCTGCCGCGGGGCCCGGCACGGCACGGGGCGGCACGGCACGGCACGGCACGGCACGGCACGGGGCGGCCGCCCCCTGCCCGCCCGCCCGCGCTATAAGAAGGGCGGCGGCGGCGGCGCTGCTGGCGGCAGGCAGGTAGGCACCGCGCCGCGGCCGGGACCTGTCGCTTTCGAAACGCGGGGGAAAAACACAGTGATTTATTCTTT
>JAYECN010438920.1:0-22232 GCA_035222435.1 Microcambeva ribeirae | reverse complement strand
CCCAAAAAAAAAAAAAAAAAAAAAAAAAAAAAAAAAAAACCACCACTTGATCCTTGCTTACTTGAGAGTCCAGCCCCAGAAAAGGCCTTCAGGTCTGGGAGCTGAAGCTTCTGCTCTCCCTGATATACAGTCCATCCAAAATGCCTGAGTCCAGAGGAAAAAAGAGCAGGGGCACATCTCTGTTGTCACCCCTTCCCCTTACTTAGGAGCAAGAAGTTGGTTTCTCTGTGGAAGAGAAGGAAAGGGAACAGATCTGGGCTTTGTTCTGGAGGATTTTTCTTTTCTCAGCAACTTTGGAGATACAGGTATGCCATACAGGTATGTCCCTCCAAATCACCCTACTAGGGAAGAAGCCAGGTAGCATCTCTAAGTCAGTCATTCTGCAGATGTCCATGTATCTCCTCACTGTGAAACTTCGTTTTACCTTCTTTCAAGATGAAGACATTGTAAATAATCAGAGTTATGTGTGTTGACTGTGGATTGGGTTACTGTTATTAACTCACGAATTGTCCAAGTTTTGATGGTATCTCAACACTGCATTAGAGGAAATTCTGGTGTGTTCACTTCATACAAAGAACATCTAAATATGCCTTAAAATGCATTAAGGAGATCACTTTCTGATTTGAATCAATTAGAATTTTGTAATTATTTAATCCCTTGATGTATTCTAGCAAACCTGGAGACTTACTGGGCTGCTGTTTTTGAGAAAGCCAGACTGATGATATCTTTAAGCAACTCGGAAAGTAAACCTAAGCCCTTTTTCTGGCTCCATAAAAGTCTCTAGTTAAAAGGCCCCTAGGACCATGCTACATTATGAGTGGAAGGTTTAGGTTCCTTTTAAGTCTTGTGGGAGGGTGGGTTAGCTTAATTTCAGTGTTTCAGAAACATTACGAAAATACTATTTCATCTGGATTTCACATATTAAATCACTTTGTTCCTAAACTGTAAAAATCATTGCAACAGAATAACAGTAAATTTTGAAGTGATTGTTAGCTGGAATAGGAGTTGTCATTAGTGAATACATACATAAGAATCCTTTAAAAACTATTTAGACATAGAGCAGGGGATAAACAACAGTCCAACTTGTTTGAATGTACTCTGGTCTGAAAGGTTAACACCAGGGTCAGCGCTAGAAGGATATTTTCTTACAAGCCACTACAAAGAAAGACTACAAGACAAATTTCAATCCAAACTACTTTGTCATAAGACTGTATATATTCACCTTAACTAGTACTGGTACATTTCTATTTTATATTGTCATGATTTGATGAGAAGGATAACATATACACACAGCCTAAAGGGTGGAGCTATGAAAGGATGGAATGAGTTACAACTCTGAGTCTTTCACAATGTTGAGTTTTCAGGAGCAGAAGGCAGGTACCTGAGCTGGACATCTAGGATCCTCAGAGAGCAAGGCAGGGAAACCGGCCCAGAGACATGCTGGCACTGTGCCAAGGCTGAACACCCAGCAGTGGGAAGTGATACAACATTTAAGGAATTAGGAGTGAAGTAAGTAGGTGCGAGTAACTGTTAATGCTTACTTACAGTCTAAAGCAAGAAAAACTCAAGGTCAAATCCTTTTCCTGCCTGAAGGAAACTTGACTTTTACTCCAAAGGGGCAGTAAGGTACTCCAAGTGAGGCTCTGAAGTTTCTCCTTTCAAAGTGAAGTCTCATTGCGTGAAATAATTAAACAAGTCTTGAGTCAAAGAGAGAAAGGGAGGGTGATTCCATAACCAGCAGCAAAAATTTTAGCAAGTGAAATGTAAAACTCTATGCAAAAAAAAAAAAAAAAAAAAAAAAAAAAAAAAAAACAGAGAGAGAGAGAGAGAGTCTGAGAAACCATTTGCTAAAGGCATGAAACTTAATGTAACAAAGTGTTCAAATGAATCAGAAATGGGACCTGCTGTCAGTAAGGCCCAGAAGTGAACAAGATGTAAACACTTCACAAAGAGAGAACAAGGTCATTGCAGGAAAGCTAAATTTATTCTGAAGGGGATGAAACCCAGTGTAAACAGGTATCTGCACAGCTGCTACCGCATCCTGTGGCAGAGGAAGGCATGAAGCAGTGGCAACAGCTGCTGTTGGGAAGCAAATCCTTTGCTTCCCTGGGAAAGAGAGTATTTGGTTTATCCATCTCTATGTTGTCCACAGAGAGGTGAAGGAGAAACCTGACATTGCTGGTCTTTGTGGGGAAGATACGTGGGGAAAATCTGTCTCATCTGGAAAAAAAACAGTGGACTAGAGTATGGAACAAATCAATAACTGATCAGTAACTGAGTTCTAAGAACTGTAAAGGAGTAAAGTTGGGGCTTATTCTTTGAATAAGCAAAGTTTATGCTCTAAGTACCAGAAAAAGAAGAAAAGGCAAAAATATTACCCTTTTTTTTTTTTTTAACCATGATTGTAAGAGGTTGTGTGAGATACTACAGACCATGATGCCTGTTTTTTGTACCAAGCCAGCTCATAGAAACTTATATGAAGAACAAATTTGCTAGACATGGTAATAAACACGTTTTGCTGAGGAACAGTTGACACGGCTTTTTTTTCCAAGGCAAGTCATGACTCACAAATCTATGAGAGCTCTGTAAAGAAGTCAGCAAGCATGTGAATAAAGGTGATTCAATTGATATAGTGCATGTGGGTTTCCAGAGAGCTTTCAACAAGCTTCCTCCCCAAAGACTCTTAAAGGAGCAAAGCTGTTGTTTGGAAAGGCCTCTCATGAATTAAGAACTGGTTGAAAGATTAGAAACAAAAAATGAGAACAAATGGTGAATTTTTCACAGTGGAGAATGTCAGCTGGGCTGAGACTACACCATATCCTCATATCAAGCTTGAAAACTGGCCCAGATGATTAATTTTGGTGGTGAAATACAATTATTTAGCACAGTCAAATTTAAAGCTGACAGACTGCAGAGGATCTTTTGATACTAATCAAAATTTAGCACTGATAAGTGCAATGTAATGCCTCTGGTAAAAAATATGTTTAACCACAAATAGAATGTTCTTGGCTCTAAATTAAGAGTTGTTCCTAGTCAAGGAGTATATCTCTGAGCTGTTGTACATAGCTTTCTGTACACTTATTGCTCAGGAGTGGTCAAAAAGACAAAGAGGCTGTTAGAAATTATTAGGGAGAGGATTTGACAGCTGCATAAATTCCTGGTGCAGCTATATTCCCAAAACAGTGTATAGGTCTAGTCCTTCCTCCGTCTCAAAGATGAAAGAGCAGTGGAAGGAGTCCCTAAATGGTTGATGAGAGGCATGGAACAGTCTGCACAGGAGGAGAAACCAAACAGACCAGCCTTGGTCTTTAATGGACTTAATTAATCAACTTAGAATTAATGGTACTTCAGTGCAATGATCAAATAGTTTTAAAAAAAAAAACTGAAGAATGCACTTTTTCACACAGTTCATAATTAAAGAAGGCACTCATTGTTGAGGGAAGCTGTGAAAGCAAAAATGTAAATTAATTCAGAAAGAGATTAGATAAATCAGGACAGATCCATTAGCCCCCATTTAGAATGATGGTCTCTGTGTGACCTTCAGCTCAGGTAATTTCTACGGCACCAATTGCCGGAAGAAGTTATTGGCCAAAGACCAGGCTGTATTTCGTTATGAAATCCTCCTAAGCATCATCTGCAGGGTAGTTTGGGAAATAAGACTGGGGGCTAGTTGGTCCTGAACCAGTTCGGTCATTACTGTGTTCTGGTTAATCAGCTAAGTGATTTTACTGTGAAGGTGACTCATTTGGGAGCATGGTGAGTATGACTATGCCCTTGATTAAGCAAGTCATATATGCTGATCCTAGTTATTGATAATACCCTTCCTGTGCATAAAGAGTTAGAAGAAAGGGAATCAATTTATGTGCTTGATATTATATATGCAACTATGGACTGTTTAATATCAATATTTGTACTGTAACAATATAAATTTAAAACTTATTTTCTGCATGGTCTGAAATTCTTTGTGTGTTGAGATGCAAGGACACAAAAATGTCGCTGCATGATAATAATATTTAGTCAGACTCTGACATACCATCTGTTTTTACATATTACTGTTTTAAAATGTGTAAGTGGGCTAAAAATGTTTCTGAAATTTTACCTCTTCTCAATAAGCAACTATTGTCACTCTAAGTTTAACATAAAATCAGCTGCTATAAGTTCTTTAGTTACCTTATGCTGATATATTGCAGAAGAACCAAGCAAGGTATAATAGCAGGTCCACCCTGGCAGTTGTTCCTCAGGCAAAATTCCAGTGGTATTGCATTTTAGAGGAAATCACCAAAAAGATGAGCTAAATGATAAATAATTGAGAGTGTTAGAAGCTATTTATATAATTTAGCAATAAAAAACCATAATGTCAGTATTATGTAATCCAGAAACTGATTTCAATAGCAGTAATTTAATGTGCAATAATATTTCTGTGTGCGTGTGGCACGCATGTGTGCATAAACTTGCTTTGCCAGGGCAGGGTGTGTGCATCAGGGGGAGATACAGTTTTGCTTTTGACAAGAGCAGTTTCTTCATTCTTCAGAAAAATTCAGGCAGAGGGATAGGTGTAAGAAGACATAGAACTGAGTAATAGAATTAAGTAAGCAGTGATATCAGAAGGCAATGAGAAGGAAAGTGCGAGTGTGGAGATGGGCCAAGGATGTTTCAGTGCCAGTTCTGCACACAGTGCTGAAGCAGCAGGTGTTTGCAATGATCAGCTCTCTTTATCTTCTTATATTTTCTCTAAAAAGAAGAATTGCCCTGAGGATGTCAAAGCTGAAGTTCTGCTGTGGGGCAGTCTTAGCCAGGGGGTGCTGTGTGCTTCACATTCTCGCTCATGGAAGAATCTCTCTCTTCAAACCCTGCCTAAGATCTCACGGTGTGATTGAAGCACTGAATTTTGATTATCACAACAGTGCTAAATGTTTGTCGCATACTCCTTTACTGACTTGTGCAGCACTGTGCCCGTAACATATAGATTACAAAATCCCATATTTAGTGTCATAGGAGCATTTGACAAGATACACATGCCTTTTATCACTGCAAGTGGGAAATGAAAAGTAGAAATGTTACTGTATCACTCATTTAGCAGCTTCATTCACAGAACCCAAGTGTTTTGACAATATCAGTAGCATTATGTAAGCTGTTGTACAGTGGAAGAAATCAAGGCACAGAATAGTGAAGTTATTTGCTTCGAATCACCCATGGCATGAGTGAATCATAGGCTGCCAAAGGCAAAGCTTCCCATTCAGTGTAAACAGTATTCCACAAGAGGGTTGCCATTGCTGTTCTGCAAGTCAGAAATGATGTGGAAAGCACAACATTTTTTCAGTGCTGAAAGATAAAGATGTAAATGACGCTAAATGAAACATGAACTTGGTGTATTTTTCTTTAGGCAGGGACAATAATATGACAGAGTTCAAAAAGAGACCATGTAAACTATATCTACTTTGAACATTATCAATAAAACCATCTGTTACATAGATAAAATATAAAGCATATTAATTTTAAGATTTACCCAATGAGGTATCAATAATAGGTCTCTCTGCTTCAGACTATGGCCTGTGGGATCCTCTTGAGTCCATGGACTTCTTCAAAATGACTTATGAAAAGACACCACGAAGTCTGTGTTGGTAAACTTAGACTTCCTATGGAATTTGCACCACTATTTGGAAATGTTCACAGGTCTGTAAATTGAACAAGGAGATAATATATTTAGATTTCACAGACAAAAAAACTCTGGAAAGAAAAAGGGTGTTCCTTCTGAGCAATTCTGTCCTCCAAACTGTTCTCTTCAGCCAGTGAGCCAACAATCTCCTATAGCTCGGATCTGCACTTCTCTCATTTAAGTCTCCATGGCTGAGCTTAGGTAGGACTCAAAGGTAACAGAAGCTGTGTCCTGGTCTTTGTGCATCACAAGTGATTTATTCAGATTTGACCCAATTAACAAAGAGTGACTATTTCTTCAGGCTGATATTGAAAGGAGAAGCAGAGGGAAAGAGACTCCACAGCAGCTACAGGGTTCTTCTGTGACTATCATAATCCAGTGTAAGAATGCATTGGCATTTAATTACTTCAATATCTGTGTCTTTGCAGCAGAAATCCATTTGTGGTTTAAATCACCTAGGAGATGATGCAAGTAGAGGCAATGACAAAATCTTACAGGCTTATTATATATCACCATTATCAACACCAAAACTAGCAATAGAACAGGATTCAATAAATCATTAGTGTAGGAAAGGAATAGCACCTCTTATCCAGGACTTCAGAAACCCCATCATTTAATGGGCAAACAGTGCAATTTATAGCAATTCCAAACAATTCAGTGGACCAATAATGACTTGTTGCTCATACGAAAACCATATGTTTGTTTGCCGTATTAAAGGCAAACTATAACAAACTATACAGAAAAAAACATAAAATTCAGCAGAGAAAGGCAAACAGATCACAACATCAAAGGCCTTTTGAAGATTAATTCATTAGCTAAATTATCAGAGATTCATTTAGAAGCAAATGACACAGATATTCATTACATCTGCAGCCATTTTTAATTTATCAGAATATGTTTTTCATTTACAGTATTCTCTAGTCCTTATGGCTGTATGTGATAGGATCAATTTTTTTTTTTTTTTTTTTTCCTTAGGCTAAACTTTTTGGGGTCATGGTCTTCCTTTAGAGGAAAGCTTTTGAATCTCAAAGGAGTCATTTGGAAAATATTCTGCTAGTCAGACTTATCTTTGCTGAAGCATGGATTGGAAAAGCTAGAGAGAACAGTTGCAGCTGTGTTATATAAAAGGAAGAGACAATTTAACGGAAAATTTCATACTTTGCAGAAATTTGATTGCCTATTTTCTCTATGTAGATATTTTATTAAAGCAGCTACAGCTGCTACACTGAAGGTGTATTTTCACTGGTGATGATCAGGATGGGAGTGCCAGAGCAGTATGTGGAATTTAACATTTTATTCTGTTGTGGAATCACAGCAAACATTTACAAATCTCTCAGATGTTATTTTCATTTTATTAGGCAGGAGTGAGAATATGCTCCTTATGGCTGCTCTTTTTGTCCAAGGGGATTAGAGTGTTTGTTGATGCTGGGACCTTACCGGGCTGGGTAAAATTTAAAAAAAAAAAAAAAAAAAAAAGGAAATGTGGTGAAATGTGTCCATCTCACCTGCCATTATTACTGAATGCAAGATAACCTTGGTCTTTTAGCAATATAAGCATAGATTGTCCTACATTTTTCTTCCTCCACTTCTCCTTTCCTTAGCTATTTTTTCTTAATGTTTGATACCTTTAAAATTGCACTGAGATACTAGAGCCTGGACATTCATAGATCTCTGTTTATAATTAGCATTGGAGGTGAATATGTCATAAATTCTACATCATAAAATCTCCTGGCTTCACAGCGATGATAGCCACATTTCTTCAGGACAAAATAATCCCAGAACTGCTGTCAAATGCTTTATGTTCTGCAATTTGGAGTTTATTAGTGTTAACAGGATAATGTTGTATACTATTTGTAGTGTACAATGTGCTGCAGGCTAAACATTCTTGGGCTACAGTTGTTCAATAGCCAAAATAATTTGAAAATTCTGTCAACCTAATCTCATAGACTTCTGTATGATTTTCACAAGAATAAGACCATTGTTACAACAAGAGATTTTTAGGGATACTCAAACATTCCAGTACTTTAATTGATTCCAAGGTGAATACCCCTTCTGAAAAGTCCAGCAGCTGAAAGCAGCTACTTGTAACCTTTCACTAGATGAGATGTCAGCAGTTCTGCTAAACAGCAATTATCTCTCTCTCTCACTCTGGACACCAAATGATGCAGTGAAGATGAGTCCCCTGTCAGAGGCGTGGCTTTGAACGCATCAGCTTACGTACCACCTCTTGATTATGTAAAGCATTGAAACTTCCTTCTATGTGTTTGGGTCAACCTCACCATACTCATAGTCCTAGAAACACGAATACAAGTTGTTATTTAGGCCACATCAACCTGGTCAAGGAATACATTCACGGGGGCTTGTACCAAATTCTCAACTATTATAGCCAGTTCAGCCAAATGGAAGGTTCAGATGACATCTTCAGTAAAACAGATCAATGCCAAGCATTGGCTAAATGTTGCCAAGAACTCCTCATATAGCGTATTACCGAAGTTCTTTTGTTCTGAGCTCCCATCCTTCATTTTAGAAGCCCGTTAGCATGTACAGAAAGAGATGAAATGGTACAGAATTTGATAGAGAAAAAATTTTTCCAACAGTTGTGGTAGGTATGCTCATAAGTAACTCTTTAATTGAAAGTTAAAGTCACTATACTTGTACAATTCCAACTCCTACTGGGGCCAGATATTATTTTTTATTCCATCAGATGAACTTCTGGTTGACAGAGAAGTCAATGCTTAAGCAATGGACTATGCTTTTTTTCTATCTTATTATACTTTTTTTTTTTTTTTTTTTTTAATCTGAGCACTGCTCCTTCAGTAAAGCAGATAAACAGGGGTAAGGAAAACAATATGCAAGCCAAATGAGAAGAAAAAAGTACATTTCTGCTTCCTAACTGGGGTACCACTTGAAAATTCACATCCAATGTGAATAAATGGTTAAGCAGGTGACAAGAGAAAATTGTGGGAAAGCAAGATAGTCCATGAATTAATTATTATGTTGTATGGAGGCATCATTGTGAACACCACTGACATGCTACAATAAAAGCATCTGAAACTCTTTTTTTGTTTTTGTCTTTGCAATTGAATAGCATTTATCTCCTGACCTTGGGATTACTTTAAGGTAAAAAAGTCTTGAACGGTTGATGGAAGATTTTCCTTCTTGACGAAACAAAGTATGGGGGAGACCATACCCTTGCTTACTATTCTAGCAGGAACTGAGGTTGAAAATCACAAGAATGATTTGAAGTTTGTTTGAAGACTGAAGCAAAGACTGAATTTCACCTCAGTCTTTCCTTTCACTTTGGTGACTTTCCGTAGTTATCTGCAGAGAAAGAGACTTCTTGGTGAGCAAAAGTCTGCAGTTTCTACCACTGATGAATGGCTTCCAGGATGTGAGGGGAAATAAATGAATCCTCATACAGCGGATCAACAAAAGGCTATTCGACCACTTTAGATCCCAGTTGCCAACTCCAGGATTTGGGTGGCTTCAAAGTTATACCTACCATCTGGATTGTACTTCAGTCAGCTTCATCCACAGAGAGTCATTTGCAAAGAATAACTTATTGATTGGGTGAAATTTGTCTTTCCTTTCCTTTTTGCAAATTATTAATGAAAAGAATATTCTTTTCTCACATGTATTTGTCATTCCGAATTATTTGCTGAATAAATTCTTTGTGAAATGCATTGTCCATAGTGCATGCCATGGTTGGGGCAGAGTAAAAGACAACTTTTATTGCATCTGGATACTGGGGTTTATTGAAGAACCAGTGAAATCAGAGCCTTTACCCTTCATCACTGTTTCATTCACTCACTCACTCACTCACTCCCATAGCACTGTGTTCACAAGGTTTTAAATTCCCTTCCCAGCAAAGAGGTCGTGGCTGGTCTGGGAGGATCAGGGAGAAAATCATGTGGCAAGGGAAAAACATTACCATCGTTAGTTATTCCCAGACCTCCAGACAAGCATCTGTCTGTGACTGTTCTCTCCAGAAGAGCAAGTTAATTAGATGATGAAGATTTTTTTTTTGTCCTGTTTCCCCACTCGAATTGTATGTTTTTCACTGGGACCTGGTCATACACTCTGTTGTTTTTTCCCGCTTCTGATGCTACCACTGCTGACTGGACCAGGCTTTGATCAGATGCAAGTGATACTGACAGGTATCACTTAGCAACACTGATAGATGCTAAGTCTTGTACATGTATATTATGCGGTAATACTTATCAGCTAATACCAACTGTGTTATTAGCTAAGTCTTGCCTTTCCTCTGTTACAACCAAAAAAAAAGGTAGAAATGGGGATGGGGGAAATAAGGGGTGATTCTCATTCTAGTGGAGTTTGTAGGTACAAGGCCACAAGAACAAAAGCAAAATAACATCATGAGAGCGGAAAAATGTTGTCACAATGACTGAGGTGAAAGCTTACCGAGCTGTGAGGGGAAGGCAGGCTACAGAATTGCCTACAGGAGGCCCTCAGCATGACACAGGTCAAAGCACTTCAGGCACAGCACAGTAATACCTTACTTCAGGAGGGACCATTTTAGCAGGGTCAATGCATCTGCATAATGCACAGTTAAACCCTTTGCCTTCCCCGATCCTTATTTCCCTCCTATCCCTTTACCATTACATCCACTGTACCTGTAAACTGTTTGAGTAGAAATGTCTCTAGGCAGATGTCTTTATTGACAAGTTTTTCAGGGCTTTTCTCTTCTTTGACAGCCCTACATACTCTGCCAATACCCAGGCCTACACAAGTCCCACTCAGTACTTCTCCATCATCCTACCTTCTGTTACAATGTCCTGAGCAGATACCTTGGAAAGGCAGCTGGGAGTCTCAGACTCCAGCTAATATTTACTGTGGGAAAGATGGCATGGGACAAGTTGATGCTACAGTCAAGGTCCTGCCTATTAGCAGAGGAAGGCTCTTGGTGGCTCACAGGCATATAAGGGATGTGCAGCACTCCAAGGTAGCCACAGGGCATAAGAAAAAAAAAGGAAGAAAGCGGTTGTAACTCCATGCATTTCTCAGTTGTCACTCCCCTTTCACAGACTGAGCACTGGCAGTGGAGACTGGTGATAAACACAGCATTAGTACAGGATGCTTAGTTAGAAATATAGGTCAAAAAGCTTTCAAATATCCTGCTTTAAAGAACTTATAACACATTTCCTGACACATTGCTGTAACAAATGTTAACCATGTTAACCTCTACTGGTGTCACTTGTAAACAATTTTAGACAAAGTTATGTTATGCTGATCTTGTGGTCTTCTTTGGGAGCCAGACTCCAAGAACTAGAAGCTGAATCAAGTGCTGACTGCTTTTCCTCCAAGTATTTTAGAATAAAGGTCTTCACCTTATAGGTAGCTGCTGGGTTCTTAGTTCTTCGCTGAGACTACAGAGAAATCTGCCTGAACATCAAGGGCCCCGCTGTGCCGTCTGCCCAGTGGGTTGCCAAGGGAGGTGGAGATGGGACAGGAGGAAATCTGGTAGCTTTCTGCCGTAAACCTGTATAGCAAGCAAGTTTTGAAACCCATGTGTCCTGAACCAAACTCCACAGATTCTCACCCTCAGTAATGTTTCATTTTGGTGAATCACCATTTCTCACTGGAAATGGGTTCCATCAGAAGATTTCCAGCCAGATATAATCAGGAATACTTGAAAGCAATCCAATGCACAGTCCAATAAAGGAAATAACTACAAAAAAATACCAGCTTATATGAGTTTTCTGAATTGTTCAGTAATTACATTTGTTGAAGATATAATTCATGCATGATTGTTTAGTTGTTCCTGCAACATTTATCAGCTCATGCACAATTATCTTTCTTTCCTTCCAGCATCAGTCTGTAATCAGTTCTGTAAAACCTTTGAGAGATTTGTTTGAAGACAATGTGCTTTGTAGGAAGTAAAGATGGGAAATAAAAATGTTTTCAAAAGCTGCAGCCAAAGAGAAAGCTGGGAATCAGAGAACTGAAAGGAAGCTGTGGGTCTTTCTGACCTAGGGAAAACAGATTCAGGAGGAATTAATTGTTTTCCTCTTTCTGCTTTTTCTTCTTGCACATTATATGTTATTTCTCTTGCTAAACATTGTGAAGTTCTGGTGCCTTACTATAGCTCAAACCGCCTCCACATGTGGAAAAAATGTATTAGCTTAACTAAATGATTGTATGTAAATGCATTACTAAATCAGCACAGTTCCAGTGGTATGATTTTAATTTGAATGCAGCTGCACTGGTAAAGACTTTATACTAGCCTGGGAAATGAATAAGTAGGTAGCTATAAGGACCTGTTGCACCAATCCAGCCATACCCACACTCAGGGTTTCCCTTATATGAGTAAGGTGGTAGGAAACATTTCCTACCTAATACATTTACAGTTGCTGAAAACATGAAAAAATTGTGTCTGTGCTACATCATAAGGACGAAATGTTCTTGGAAGTCTCTGGTTCCTTTTGCTACTACAGCAATATATAGTATCTGTAAGTCTGGTTTAGCAGCGTAATTAATCAGTTAAAGCAATTTGCATCACTGAAGCTGCTCAGCCAAAGCACACAGTAAATTTCCCTCATGGAGCCTGCTCTTGTCTGCACTGTCTTTATTCTTGCCTGACACAACTGAGCGTTATTCTCAACACACTGCTGAGAAAAGAGCCGCGGAGTTTATTTGTTCCTGAGACTGACTCTGACGTTTGTCCTCTCAGCTTCTGCTGATTTGTGAATATTGTCACATCCAAGAAGGTTTCTTTGGACTGATTCATGCCATCACTAGAAACCTGTGCTCAGCTTGTTTTGTCTCGGTCCAGTGGGTTTGTGACAAACCGGTGGCAGATGCTCTTCAGCTCCCCAGCTTCCCTTCGTGTGTGATGGGTGCTTTTCTGTGTCACTTAGGAGGCAGATATAATCATATACCGCTGAGAAAATTTGGTTATAAAGAGCTGAGTTGGGTTATGTGTATGTGGATTCTTTTTTCTTTCTTTTCTTTTTTTTTTTTTTTTTTTTTAACCACTCATTTGAGTTCACATCTCTCAGCTAGTCCTTGCCTGTTGAGCTCAGTTGTTGTTTACAAGGCTTGCTATCTTGGCATGCACTCTCCATCTGATCTTATTAAATTCTATTGTACTTCACAATGCACACAGACACTGACATCCTTTTCTGCGATAAAGAACATGCTATTTGCTGTAGATGATCCTATGACTCAGTGAGAAACGAAGGCATTGACACCTGTGAGATTCGGTGACTAGTGATAGAAACAGAGCAGTTTCCAGATGATTCCGTTTCAGCAAAGCTTGCTTTCTATGCCTGTCCGGAGGATGGCAGCCCTCCTAGAGGACACAAGTAATTCCAACTGACACAGCAGTAATCTAGAACTATTTTTTTCAGAAATGAAATTGTACAGAGGACTCACTTACTTACTACCCTATAAGAAGAAGGCAGAGCAGTGTGGTTATCTGGGTAATGATAATTAACAGTGAAAGGAAGCTGCAAGAGAAGTCTTTGAATGTCTTTCTTGACCGAGAAATCCTAAAGGTCAAGAATATGACTATTCAGGGCTTAAAGATTTCTTCTTGTTAATGTGGATACCATTTGTAAAATGCCAACTCTGGATCCT
Organism: Microcambeva ribeirae; assembly: GCA_035222435.1. Taxonomy (NCBI): domain Eukaryota; kingdom Metazoa; phylum Chordata; class Actinopteri; order Siluriformes; family Trichomycteridae; genus Microcambeva; species Microcambeva ribeirae. Next base: position 8,977 of record JAYECN010438920.1, on the reverse strand, counting down.
GAATACTCACCACATTACGTAATCTGAGCCAGCTGACATGGCTAATGGTACTTCTGCCTCTCCACAGGAACTAATTGTGATATTGAACTATTGAACACCTGATATAGAGTATCACTGAAGTGTTTTCCTTAAAATAAAATCACCATACGCTGTTCTATGAGATAATAATCGAATGGAATAAAACTTGGATTCTTTAATTAGTGGAGCAATCCTTTCTTTTTTTAATTCCGTGAATTATTTGCAGAAGGCTTGTAAGTTGTGTAGATATGTTGACTAAACGTAGACTAAAACTAGACAAAATAAGGCAAGAAGACATATGCTACAGGGCCAATGAGAATGAAGGTAGGGATTACATTATTTTAGTCAGAAATTACCATCAATGCATTATCGTAGCAACACTGATCTTTCTATTTTTAGGTTCAGTACTTTGTGAGGGAAGATTAAGGTATCTTTATTTTTTTTGCCCAAAAAACAGTGTTTGAGGAGAGAATGAGGAGAAGGCTGGTTACAGGAGTTTGAAAGCATTTCAGGCATTAGATGTCCATGACAAAAAGTCTGTTAACAGGAGCCAGAGAAGTGGATGAAGGAAATGGCCAGTAGATTGAGTTGGAAAAGAAAAAAGATTAGTTTCTATTACCCAAAATAGATGGGCAACACCATTGCTACTATTCATAAATGATATGAAAACATGAAATATATTTTAATTTATCCAAATTGAATCTCAAGTGCATCTTTCTCTGTCTGGCTGACTTGCTATGGGCTTTTTTGTGGCACGTAACTTTGTCAGACATCTGCCTTCCTCAGTTATTTAGATTTCATTCATCACAGAGTAACCTTTCTTAGCTGAGCACATCAGCATCATACCTACTGTCTTTGAAGCCACTAGAAGGATCTAGATAAAGTTATTCTTCAATCTTCTCTTCAAATCTGTGTATTTCTCCCCCTTTGAACTATATATAAAGTTCTATTTCATTCAGGTACTCCTGACATGGACTCCTACTTGGGACAGGAGTCCCAAGAATCTCATCATCTCATTGATGTTTAAGTTGCATATGTCATGTTGGAAGAAGAAATACTGTTTGGCTTTTTCTGGGCTCAACAGAAGATAAAATTCACCCCTTCATATTCATATTTCTATACATTAGCACATACATAAGTAGGACAAACACTGTCATTCCTGCACAGATAAGATTTACTCCATCAATATACTATTGTTATACATATAATATGCATTTATATATATTATTTTGATACTACATTCTTTAAATGGAAGATTCATAGCCACACGGACAGCAGGCAGTGGTTCTTCAGCCCCGTAATGCTTGTCCTTCAGTCTCGCCAAAGTGTGGGTCAGTGGGCTCTTTGTCCTGTCTCAGAGTGACACCTAAAACTAGGCCGGCAAGTACCAAGCCAGATCCTTTCAATCTTAATTCCTTTTGGCCTTTGTATCAAAACACTCTCTGCTGTCCTTTTTTTTTTTTTTTTTTTTTTCTTAACAGTGACAATTTTCCGTGAGAAACTCCTCTATTGAAAATAAATTGTGTGTCAGTTTTTGATGGAGACATGTCAGCTGAGCCCTATGTCAAGACAGTACTGTTCGTTGGTTCGTTTCACTTGTGATCCATACTCAAAGTGTGAAACAAGTCAGGCCTCTGGAGGTGAGGTACAAGCGTATTAACTCACTCCCCTACTCTGCTATTCTCTTTCTCCTCAGTGACAGCACCGTGCCTGCAGCCTCATCTGCACATGTCTCGAGGGCACTGGGCAGTGAGTAGCTGTGACAACTCTTTTGAACTCAAGCGATGTGTTTTCACACTTCTCCTGTCAGAGGTCCCCATTAAACTGGCCCGTCCCAGAAATCAGCACTGTTGACAAGGCAGGAGTGAAAAGATCAAAGACGACAGGGACCTGTTTACCCTATGTCTCTTGATGAGGTCTCCTAAATGGCACTGATGCATTTCATGGCACTGTATCTTTATACAGCAAAGGACCATGTTCTCAGCCTGTGCCATGAGCCCCCTGAAATCTCTGTACACATTTAACAAATGTGGAAGGTAATTTTGTGGTTAAAAGGCAAAGCAGCAATGGAATTACTCACAGAAGCGGGTTAAATACCGCAGAACTCAACTCCGTTACTCTGCACAGCTCTTTCAGCAGCCTTTCCTTTTTTTTTATCGATATCACCAGGGTGTTTCAACAGCAAATGGAGGGAAATAATCTGCATGGAGCTTAGTTAACTTTGTGACTAACTTGTTTAACATCCCTCAGAATAATAGCTGTCTAGAAGGCATGCTCACAGCTGTTTAGAGAGTAGTATCTTCAAGAGGAATGGATAAAGGAGGGTTTCCCCTCCAGGATTTCACAGGATTTCTTAATACAAATTTCCCCAGAAACGGTTGGAGATCAAAACTTAACTAAGAGGAAAGGGAGGGAAGGGAGAACATCCAGGAAATAGCCATATATTTAGAGCATCTTTGTAAACAGTAAATATTTTAAGAATAGCCATACGTCAATAACTGCAATAAACCCTGATCAAAGACAGTCTTACCTCAAAATAAACATATTCTCAATAGACTTCGACTTTTTCTTTGGCTGAATGAAGCTTAACAGAAAGTTTTTCATGCAAATGCCATTTTGTGATAAGAAAAGCAGCAGAAAAAGCCCTCATCCAGTCCAAGTTTAAAATCATGTGTCTAAACAGAGGTTCTCCTGGCCCCTTAAGTTACAAATTTCATTTAGGCTGAATGACATGTATATTTCATATAGTATTTTAAATCCTGGTTGAGAAAAAAAATCCTGACTTCAGCACATATATCATGCTAGAGAATGTTGGCTGGTTTGTTTTCATTACATTTGCCTTCCCTTCTCAGCTCCCCAGCTAGAATAAAGAAATCCCTTGACGATTTTCACAAACACTCACTGGGAAGCACATACGCATATGTAGGGTCAAATCTGACATTAGCAACTCCATTTACTTTAATTGAATTTGACTCACGCAGTATACAGAGTAGAAGGTGTGTGTTTGCTTCCATATATGGAACTTCAGGCTTCCATCTGAATTAGCTACAATTATTTGCCAAGTTCTGGTCTGTGGCATAGAACCCTTGAATGAGGAAGATTTTAATTTTTCTGATTTATGAAAGAAAATAAACAGAAACTTTCTTTCCGTTCCCTACTCACACTCTCCACCAACCATGTAAATATTACAGCAGCAGCAACACCTATAACCCACATGTCTAAACTAAAATTCAAGACCCAGTTTTGCTTTTGGTATGCTATTCTTTCAGAATTTTGTACTACCTAAGACACTAGACTAAGGAATCCCAGAAAAGACTAAGAGATTATTTTAGCTTCTGTAAATATTTCTAGCCCTTTCTTTCCAGTAGTTCCTTGTAGCTGATTATCACTTTGGAGCACTTCCCAATAGGTTAAAGATTGCCCAGTTTCCTGTTTCTAAATCATCTTTGCTTTTGCAGAAGACCAAGAAAGATGAAAATAAATGAAGAGTCAAGCTGATACTCTCTGAAAGGGCAACCTTCTTTCTGAGCCAATAAACAGAACTTTGAAATACTCTTCTGACAGCCTTGGAATTGGGGCTCCAGCATTAATGCCAAAGCTATGATTTAATGTCGTAGAATATGACTCTCCTCTTAGTTATAGGGAGGTAAATCTTTAATTTCAAGGAAGTCATCAGAATGATTTCAGGAGAGCTTTGCTAGGCTGATTGCGAAGCAGATGAGATCTGGCTCTTGTCCTACAGTCCTTTGAAGTATTAGCATTACCCCTTACTGAATCACCACATTGCATTTTCAGATTTATAACTGCACCCTTTTCATATGGGATTTTGCTCATCTGTGAAGAATTCCCCCCACAAATGCATTTGACTCAGTCTGGAAATCTGGAAGCTCAAATCAGCAAGAAACACTGCTCAGTTTTCCTCCCCAGTCTTTGACATGCATTTTAAAATGAAGAGGTTATTTTTAATTTCCCCCCGATTCTCCCAGTGCAAACATTCATCTTGCTGGAAAAGTGGTACTATTTATAACATTTTCACAATGGGAGCTCCATGAAAGAAGCTGTAAACAAACCTTTGGGGAGCTTTAAAAAAGCCTGACAATTAGATTGCGAAGTATAAAACTCGGAGAACTGATTTTCCCAGCCCTTCTGAGGCAGTCCAAGTAAGAGAAGAAGCAGCAGCAGGAGTGTCTTCCATGCCCATACTGCTGCCCCCCAGGGCTGGATGTTTCAGGTCAGCTCTGGGAGGACACCACTGCACTGGGGATGCAGAACAGTTTCCATTCTTCCAGGTCCAAATTTGAAGTCCAGGACCTATCACAACTCTGTGACGAGGAAAGGCCTGGTGACACACTCCTCGCTCATGCTCACATTTCCCTGCAGAGGAAATGCAGGTTTCATAGGTTCAAACCCCTGGAGCTGACGTTGAGGTTTCCCGTATGAAAGTAGATTTGCTATTGCTATAAGCTATATGCTATTCTATCCCACCTTCGGTCATCAAACATGATTTAAAGCCACATTCATATGATCAGAAAATGAACTAGGTAACTGCAGAAAACACAGTTAAATTAGGAGGCAGCATCAGAGCAGCAGAGTGTGGCCGTTTCCTGGGGATGCAAATATCAGCACAACAAAGCACTTTCTGAATCAGAGAAGCTATTAATAAAAATAATAATAGAAAAGGTTTTGAAAAGAAATTTGAGGATTGTGAAAATTTGCTGCATTAAAAAAAAAAAGTTCCTATAAATTTTTTTCCTAAAAAAAGTTCCTTGCCCTCTCTCTGAGGAAAGGCACAATTTTTTTTCTTTGGTTTTTACAGTGTTTGCTGAACCATCCTATTCAGAGGAGATTACTAGTGCCAGCCATGGCAGTGGCAATACCACATTCCTGGCTTTCTCTGCAAATGAACATTTAAGCCCTCCTGGCAGGACTGTCATGCTGCAGGGGAAAAAATGCCCTCAGTCATCAGATCTGCCATGATTTAGTAACTATCTGTACCAGAGCGTACGGAGTCCTGGCAGGCGATACGAATGACACAGTGTCTCTCAGCACTGAGGCTACTCCTATGCGATACAAAGATCTCTTCAAGCGTCCAAGTGTCATGCAGAGGAGATGGTCTGGCCTGGGTTCCCCTAGAAGAGCCAGCAGAGGTTAGAGGGCTGGAAAAAGGCAAGAGAGAGGGTAGTGATGAATCGCAGCCCTTGGACTCACGGGAAAGCTCCTCTTGGGCCAGAGGAGCACTAAGATCTTGCTGGGAAGTTGAGTTGGGAGCAGCTGTGCCCGTTGGTGGATGGGCAGCACTGCTGGGTTTTCAAGAGGAAAATCTCAGATTTTGTACAGCTGAGTGCTAGCATTGTAACCGTTACGTAAACTGCTGCCCTGGCAGTATAATGGGTACAGCAAGTGAAACTCCACACAGCAGCAAGAAGATAAAAGTAATAAACGGTGTAGCAGAATTGGGGTCAGATATGTAGCTTGTAGACATAATTTCAGAAACACATACACTGGAGGTGAAATATAATTACCCTGCACCCACTATTATTTTGCAAGAACTAGTATTTTCAGCTAGTGTAGGACAAAACCCAAAGTTTTGTCCGAGGGATAAAAATTATGCGCTAATATGACCAAAAAAAAAAAAAAAAAAAAAAGAGTTTGTTCCTTCATGGAGAAATCAATTTTGACTTTATACCTGTTTTAGCAGTACCCAAGGGGAAAAAGCTAACAAACAAACAGCACAAGGCATTATAGACAGACCAAGCCAGAAGGTAAGGCTGGGCAGAATGTTCCCAGAAAATATATATATAGCACATCAAAAGCAGCATGTCAAATAGGATTTGACTCACAGCCTGGTTAAGGCAAAATTCCCCTTTGTAGGCAATACAGGGGCTGCTTTTTTACCAAGTTCCAGATCAGGAGGAAAAATAGTAGCTGGGCACAAAATATGAACAGATTAAGGAATCCATTTCTGGGCGGGATAGTGGATATAGAAGAACTTTTACTTCATTGCCAAGACAGAATAGAATATACTTGAAGATGCATGGGCAGGAAAAGTCAGCATCCAGCAAAAGAAACAGCATACAAATTATCCAGACCAGCAAAGCCTATGAGAATAACTGAGAAATCTGTTCTTCTCTCATGATGTTGAACATTTAGTTAGTTGTGCACCCAGAGCTAGCTAGGGTCTTGGATGAGAAGGATGGATTGGAAAAAAAAAAAAAAAAAAAAAAGTCTACATACACAAAACTAGCTCAGCTGAACCTCCCAAAAGATTCCATTTGTACTGGATTCACATAAAGGTCCAGCTTAGTTTTCTATCCTACTTGGTGCTCTTCACTCACCGCTCATCACAAAAGCACGTGTATTCTTATTGATTACCTCTGTACATACCAGTATATTCAGTATTACTTTTTCTGCACTGTTGCATTGATTTCTTTAGCCCAAATCACAGTATTGATTTTTCCCACTCCTGTTACATGTCTCCTGTGCTTCTCTCAACCACCCATTTGATGTAAAAAGGAAGGTGTAAGATTAAATGCTCATCCTGAAAACAATTATGCATGTGAGGAATTTACACAGAGGAATAAATTCAGGGCCACCACTCTTTTTTTTTTTTTTTTTTTTCAGGTTTTCATTGAGAATCTGATGTATTCCACAGGAGAAATAATGTGTGCATTTTTATGAACAGCTGTACATTTTAATAAAATTACATTTAAAATAAGTGCATATATGTCGTTCCAAGCAAAGAGATTTTAGTGTGAAGAACTGAGTGATTCTGTAATGTGTAAAATATAATAATCTGAATTGTTTCTTGAAATATGTTATTGGTTTGGAGAATGTAAGTGCTAAGTTGGGATAGTATTACAAATAGTACATGATAAGATGTTTATTAACCAGTAATTATTTTGTAAGGAGAAAAAAAAAAAAAAAAGATTTCTTTTAATTTAAAACTTGAACTCTGTTGAAGATAAGGAACTCTTTTAGAGATTTCTTGTTCAAACAAAATAAAAATTTCTTGCACAACATTTTCTTTCAGTCCCCTCCCCTCTTGATCTGAGAGAGACATGCATATAAAAATTCTACCAAAGCAGGAATGGACAATTTGAATGCATGGAGAAAACAGTGCTATCTGATTATTATTACTGCACAGTTTAACAGATCCCTCTGATGTTATTTCCTATCTTTCATCCAAAAACTCAAAGTCTCATGATGACACTAGGAGAATGGAACTGTTTAAGTTGCTTCCTGTGATGATATACATTTGACAGTGACTGCCCTGTGCCATATTTACTAGCTGTAGCCTGAGGAGCAAAGGGCAAATGACCAACATCACCTTGCATTGAGTGACCTTTGCAAATTAATGACTTAACAAGTTTTTTTTAACAGGGTTTTCAAAAATGTTGCCCTGAGAATTTAATTGAGGAGAGCTGTAGCAATAGAGCTGTTAGGAGAAAGAGGCCAAGGTGGATAAGCTCTTATCCTCTTGATCATAGAGTAAGTCTTGCACTGTGAATAGTGGTTACATATATCATTAATGTGCTCTACTAACAGTGGACTTCTTGGTGTGACTGACAAATTCTACAATAACTCAAAATGCCAGTTCACTTGTTCTCAGGCGTTTGAAGGAGCTTTATTGCAGAAATTGGATTCCACTGCTCATATGAAAGTTGTGCTGCTAAAAAAAAAAAAAAAAAAAAAAAATCAGAGAAGCACTTGGGCAAATATTCAGGCAGGAACTGCTCTCTCTTGTAGGGACCTTCTCCAGCTTGCATGCCCCGTCATGACATTTGGGGCAGGCGCTGCAGACTGGCTGTTGCCCGTGAAGCACCCAGGATGGGCCTGTCCCCTTCCCACAGTCAGGCATCACAACTCGGCTCCTTTGGCTATGGAGTGGCCTTTCACCACCCAAGGTCAGTAGGGAGATCAGCAGGGAGGTCAGCAGCCCTGGTATGGCAAGAAATTTTGGAAGCAAACACAGGGACTACTGCCCTGTGTGTGAAGAAAGACCATGACATTGTGTGACCTGTGCACAGAAAACCTTAACTTTTTCAAGTCGTTTTTGTCTCAAGGTTGATTCTGTGCATGCTGTGTTTCCTAAATTTCCTCATATACTTCAGGCAGCAAGCACGGCCCCTAGCTTGCGTTCATTACACTGCGTTCAACGCTGTAGCTGACTATGAAAATCCAAGCAATTTCTGAAAGAAGGTCCAGGATATAGGAAACATCCAAAGTCAAAATCTGGTTTAAGCTGTTTTTTAAAAACTGTCTGAGGTTGTCTTTTTGTTACTCTGTTCTGACTTCTCCTAAAAGTCTGTAATACACCTCTGAAGGCACAGAACTGGTTTAGCGGCTGAATCTGTTTTATTCCCAGTTATCGCTGGATCAGCAAATAAACTGCATTGCTGGAGGATATCAACTGTCTACCCACTTCAGTGTGACCAAATGATGGCCATTTATTATTCTGTTATTTTCAACCCTCAACTTCTTTAACTAGCAAGTGATCTCAAACCACTGCTTTCTAGTCTTTAAAATCAATTGGCAAATAGCATTTGTTTATCTACAAAGAATCAATGCACAATTACTTCGAACCATTTTGCGAAAATAGATTTTTTGAGATATGATATCCTCCCTTTACTCTCTTATACCAGTTTGATTTAAAAAGCAAAGAGAAAGAAACATCAGTAGTGGTACAAGTTTGCATAAAAGCCAATGTTCTGCAATCAAATTATTTTGTGAAACTTTATTGCTAGGTCTCTCTTTCGTAGGTCCTTTCTCACTTCTTTCTTTTCTTTGTTCTCAGACTCTTGTCTTGACAGGAGAACAAAGAGATTCCAGACTTCAGGGGTTTTCAAATATTGGAATGTATATGGTATGTTATTTGCTGTGAAGTAACTTAGGAAGGAAGGAAGGAAGGAAGGAAGGAAGGAAGGAAGGAAGGAAGGAAGGAAGGAAGGAAGGAAGGAAG
>JAYECN010438912.1:0-22232 GCA_035222435.1 Microcambeva ribeirae | reverse complement strand
CTTGGACGCAGTCCTGAGCCACATGCTGTAGGTGACCCTGCGTGTGCAGGGGGGTTGGACTAGATGATCTCTAGGGGGCCCTTCCAACCTTAAGCATTCTGTGATTCTATTCTCTTATCAAATATCAGATGTTCTTATAAAGATATGTATATTGCTTATATCAAATTTGTAAAGAATCATATGATATTAATAAATGCTGAAAATGTTAAGGTTATAATATTGCTGTAGGAAACCAGGCACATCCTAAAAGCCTCAGCACCAAAGAAGAGGTTAGCCTATTCACACATCAGATTTTATCCGGGACTCTAAGAACTCTGCCTGAGTTATAATGTCTGTTTTACAGACAGCAATATACTTATGGGTTTGTCTTAATTAGTGAATGCAAGCTCTTTGGCATATGAAAAGTATAGCACAACAGAAAATATAGCAAGAATTGTTTTTTTGTGAACACTAAGGTCTGGTAGCCAAACTATATTCAGAAAAAGAATTTAGGGTGAGGTTCAGGCTAGCTAAATTCAGTTGCATTGAGATAGCATTTAAACACTTTAACCCACAAAAATAATCTGGAAACCCCACTTTCAAATTAATCCTGAAGTAGTCTGGATCTCAGTAGGCACGCTGCTGCTCAGCCCACAGGTCTCCAAGGTGACAAATATTTGATGATGAAAGGTTAAAAAAAAAAAAACACCACTACAGCTGAGAGTTCAGGTGCCTAAATTCTCAGAGGAGTCACTATCCCTAGCAGTGTTCAAGAAGCATGTAGATGAGGCACTTTTGAAAGACTTGGCATGATTTTGAAAGACTTATGATTGGACTCAATGATCTTGAAGGTCTTTTCCAACCTAATGATTCTATGACCTTAGCCCCATGGCAGGGTTTGATGGACAGAAACCACATCAGGCCAGGACCCCACTTACTCACAAGCATCATTGCTTCAGAGGAAGCAGGAAAGTCATTGTACTGTGACCCTCTTTGGCCTAACAGAGCCCAGGCTATGCCTCTGAGATCCCCACTGCCACCTGAGGAGGCACCTCCTCCTGTAATGTTGGATTTATGTGCCTGTCTGGTACTGCAGTGAGGGCTAGGGCTCAGAGGAATCACTTCTGTAGCATTTCCCAAAGCCTTGCCACGGGCAGCCTGCCATTTAGTATGTTAGTTTATTATTTCGGCACAGGACTCCCACTCGATACTCACATAATTTCATGATAAGGGGGCAAGATTTTGTGTAAAACCTTGCTGCCATTCCACAGTCAACTGTTAGGACTATGGACTATGTATCTTAGGGCTGTGTAAAGGCAGTAGTTCTTGCCCTTGCATCTACTATTAAGAAATAGAATTTGGTGTAGCTATATTCAAGAGGCTGCAGAGGACGGAGATCAGATTATGTAAAGAGCCTGCAGAGATGTATCAGTGACGCAGGATCAGTTGATCTGGGTTCTGCTTCTGATACTGACAAAATGTCTCCTTCAAGGTTATTCTGTCACTATTTCATGTCTGCGTTGGCCCAGATATAGTTCAGACGGTTCAGGACCAGGACCTTCTTCACGCTAGGTCTGTACAGCACCTTGAACAGTCCATAGGCCTTGATATTGGCTGTCATCTCTAAGTGTGGCCCTAACATAAGTAACAATAATAATAATAATCAATGAAAGACTGAGCAAAGCTACCTTTTGGTATGCTCCAGAAGAGCGTCATACTTCAGTTTCAGTTCATCCAGAGCCAAGAAGTGTGTATATCCTTATCCTGTTTCTGATGGGAGGAGAGTGTTAATGCTCAGAGTTGGAGCGTGTGGGGAGGAAAGGGAGCTGTGTAATGACTTTTTCTATAGCTCCCAAAAAATTGTAATCAGAAAAGGGAGAAGAGAGGAAAATGTGTATGATGTCGTTATTGCCAAAATGAAAGAATTCAAATATAATCATAGCACTTAGGGACATGTGTTTTTAAAGACTTTAAGAGAGGTCATAACGAGAGTTTACTTTGTAGATCTAATCAGAGTTTACAAGACCATATTCCAATTCCCAGTGGTGTCCGTAGTGAACAGCAGGACATCAGTAATTTTCCAGATGTGATGTCCCCCTCGGGAAGGAGAACAAAACCAATGAGGAGAACTGAAGCGACCCGGCACTGGGGGAGCTTCTCAATTCTTCTACAGCGTTTGGCTGGAGCACCCTCCAGAACAGTTTTGGTTGTTGCCTGGAAACATTGACATAAATTCTTCTAGAGTGCAACCAAACCCACAAGAGAGAGGCTGAAACTCAGAGAAGGATCATAGGACCAGCTTTTTATGATCATCATATTTCTTGCCTGGGTGCATTTCTCCACAGAGGAGTAACTGAGTAACCTGATTTGAGTGACTGTTCCAGTCAGTGAACAGAAATGCAAGTTGTTGGAGGTACCATCAACCTCTGTGTCCTTAACAACACATTCTCCAGGAGTGTGAAGTAGCTGCTCTTAACAACATAGTTGATAAAGGGGTCATTTTGTGATATTCCCTGAGCAATTAGCATGCACTATTCTAATACTTGTCTTATTTTTTAGATCTGCTCATGAAACAGGGCTGAAGCATACAGCCCATAACAAAAAGGATGCACCATCAGTCATGGTTTTGTGTTATCTCACAAGGTTACATCCAGGTCAATAGCCTGAACCTTCTGAAAAGTAAGTAAAAAGGTCATTACATATTTTACCCGCATATTAAAAGAGCACTTACAAATAATAGTAATATCCAGGCACAAAGCTGGCTGAAATTATTAGGAAAAACAGAGATGTGGTTGTTATAATAGAATTCTCTTTAAAAAAAAAAAGAAAAATCCCATGAACTTTCATTAAAAGAATTTTTAATTTAGAAGCTATATGCCTTTTGTGGCAATATTTCATATTTTTCATATATATATATATCATAAATTTTATGCTCCTGTGAACACTTACACGCTCAGCCTCCTCCGACAAGGTCAGATCCACCCATCATCTATCCTTGAGATTCAGCATTGCCCCTCTCCCACTGCAGTGTGAGCACTTGCTAGGTTAGTGTACCAGCCGTGGGGAGACTCACAGGGACTGCATCACTGGACCTTCTCCCTTTTTCAGTCAGAGAGAGTCCTGGTTGGGGTAGGTCTTTGTTTTGGAGAAGTGAACTTAAGAGGAAAAGATAATTCTGATGAGGGTGAAAAAAATGATGTTAGACAAGAAATAAGTCTCTAGATTTGTTCGATCTCTTCTGAATATTCTTTTTTGCAGTTCAGTGTCCTTACTCCAGATCACTCTTTAATTATGCCCAGTGTGATTTGTCCCCTACTTCATGATTCACATTAGTCTTAGGGGAATTAAATTGTCATCAGTTTTTGATGATGGAGGTTGCTGGTGTAATCTGTAACTGATTCGTAAGGTTTTAGATGAGGGAAGAGACTGAGTTCCACTAGAAACTGCTAAGTGCATCCATAAGCCCTTCTACTATGTAACGACGTAGCAAAAGTCTAGCCATTGCTTGATGCTGCAGATGGAGTGGACATATTGCTATTTCCATGATAAAAAGTATATAGTCAAGCCTTTGCATAGGAGGAAGGGGTGGAATTTCCTAATGAGCTGAAGATGGAAAGAAGAAAATTTAGTCACAGACACTGGCCATTTGAGAAAAACGATGCCTCAGAAGACACCTAGTCTTCCTCTTGCTTGGCCAAGTGAAGGCTGTGTGCCCTCGCTGCAAAGCCTGACAGGAGCTGCTGAGTCAAACAGGAGGGTGATTCCAGCCAGGGTTGTGCTGAGGAGGACTGTGCTGCTATATACATTACTAAGGCTTGTTTGAGAGACTTGGAGAAGAAAAAGAAAAAGCCCTCATGGGAGATGGTCTATTTTTAATGAGCCCAAACCTCTTCCCCAAATTAAGTGAAATATTTTAAAAGGAAGCAATATTACTTTGGTTTTATTTGTTTCAGCTACTTAGTTACAGCTCCACGTGGACACAATTAATGGAGGAAATAGAGTATTTTATAAGCCCAGGACTCTGAGATAGATATTTTGTGACCATGTGAAATTCTTTGCCCTAATCACCACACATTCCTTGGGAGAAGGTTGTATTATTGCTGAAGAATATTAACCTTGGTTCCAAAAATCTTCTGTCTGGTCACTTAATGGCAAAGGTTACAATACTGACAATTAAAATTGTCATTTCATCACCCAGTGCTGAATTTTGCCCTCCATTTTTCAGTGAAGTCCCTGCTGTCCATCTCTGGCTCAGGTCTGTTCTAGTTTTGTTCAAAGTATTCCACTGGAAAAGAGACAAAACTGACCATGCCACTGGAGCTAATTTGCTTTCCCAGATCTTCTCAGATCCCTTCTGTGACTTTATGTAAATCGCTTGGACGCTCTGCACCTCAGTTCTCTATTTTTTAATGGAAAGAATATAATTTTCCTTTTACTTATCCGTTTACATGATGAATTTTTCTGAATAATGAATCAGATTTTGGGGGATGGTAAGTAGCACCAACCCATCTGATATTTACTGGTTAAGATCAAGGTAAAAGTTGGAAATGAATGATGTTTAGATGAAGATTTTAAATCTGTACCTTACCATGATTTATTGGTTATTGGAAACAATGAGGAAGACACTCTTAGAAAAAGAAAAGATTCTTTTTTTCCTTTGTGGCTGCCTCAAATGTCAGAAACAGGATCCATAAAATACTGAGGCTGGACTTTCTTGCAGGAATGACTGCGACCATAGGGTGTGATTTTTGGATGTTTGAATGGAGACAACTGACTAGTTGTGTAAATGATATGAGGCTATATGTGCCTCATTATTTAGCCATCAGCTTCTCACAGGCACTCACGTTCTCCTTTTTAGCTCTCACGCCCATGTTTCTGAGAAGATTTCACATGGGGGTAAGCAACATCTCTTGGATGCAGTAATCTGCAAACATCCTGATAACCAAGTAGAGCTCTAGAATAAATAAGCGGAGAAAAAGAAAAAAAAAAAAACCCTTCCCCTCCACCACTCCAATAAATATAGTTTACTGTACACATCACTCTTCTGGGCCATGTAGGGATGGTGTGAATCCATTAGTAGGGCAAGGGTGATTGACTTCTGACTTCAGTGACCCTTAAAGTTAATCCAGCATTGTAGGAGCAGAATTAAATGTGATGAGCTCAGAAAGTGTGATAAAACCAGATTTAAGTGCACAGCTGGGCAGCAACCTATAAAGGCAGAATTTAAAACCGTAATAAAAACTTTGTAATCTAATTACGACGGTAAAGTTAAAGGTGAGGTATTTGCAGCATGATTCACATGCACCACGGCTAACCTCTGACATCTTGAATATATTATGTGGTTTCTTCGCTACAGGAGTAGTTTTTGAGTTGCTCGCTCTCACTACATGGTTCCCTACATTTTTTCCTTGCGTTCTGCCTTTGGAGGCTGCAGGACAAGGTGAGAATGCTGATCAGCACTTTGCAAAGCATCTGCTCTCCCGTGCCACTAGCTGGAGGCCTCGCGGGCCTGTTCCCCACCCAAGCTCTGAGCACCCCTCACCCGGCCTCGCAGGCAGGGCTTGCAGCAGGTGCACAACATCACCAAAGAAATCATAGATCATAAGAGAGTCAGAGGAGGAACCACACAGGGCAGGCGTATCCCGAGCTGGTTTTAGTCCAGCTATTCTTAATAGAAACAAGAGGGAAAGTACAAAACAGGATATCATCTGGTTGCAGGATACCAACCTGGGCAGCCAGCTTATAGGAGCTCAAGTCATCATGTCTTCACTGCAACTGGCACCTAATTAACGTGACCTCAGATATGCAGTCACCTCTCTGATTTCAGTGTTGTCGTGTCCAAAAACCAAAGGGATGGAAAAAACAAACCCTTGGACCCTGCCTGGTTCTCATTCACCATTGCCAGGGCTGCCAAAGGACAGGGCTCACTTGCCCAGCTGGCGGGCTTCAAAGTGGTGTCACTGGGTGAGACGGGAGGCTGTCAGGTATGATGACAGCCTCGGATCCAAGTCTGGCCCCTTTCACCAGAAAGACCACAAGGAATTTCAACTGCTCTAAAACAAAATGGTTTTTTTGCCTTGGTCCCATTACATGTTGTCTAACAGACCTTGAGCATGGCATGTATTGGGATATAATGGTGGGATTTTAATGATTTTACTTCACGTAATAGCAGCTGGGCTGTTGCTATAAGAAAAACAGCTTATGAGATCATTCTTTCTCTTCAGATATTTCAAAGCGAGGAAGCAAATAATGTTCATACAATTTTACAAAAGTGAAAATCAAGGCATCAAAGGGGAGTCTGTTTCCCCACAGTGCCTCAGAGCCAGCCTGTCTCAAGACAAAAATTTCAGGGCATTTAGAAGTCTGCCTCGTGTGATGGTTTTGACTTTCCAATTTGTTTTTAGCTTCCCAAACTGAAATAAAAAAATGGGAGCAGAAAATGTCAGAATAAAATAAAAATTTTCACTCTTCAAATAATTATATGTTGTCATTTTTGGATCTAACAAAACCTAGGACATTTCTGAAATCAAATTACAATTCCTTTGCTTTTGTTTGAATTTAGCCAAAAAGACTTGCTTTTGAGTCAGACTGGAACCAGTCTATTTCTGTAGTGTGTTGCCCCATGAGAGTTCTTGTTTGTGACAGTGTTGTCCATAGAATCAGGATCCTGAGATAAACTACATCCTTGCACAGTACAACACAGACCCAGCTGATCAAGAGCCACATATGTTATTCTTAAACTAATGAAATATGTGCCATTTTTGTGAAATCAAACTGAAACAGGTCTGTTGTTTAAGTTTCCCCAATGAATAATCGAATAATTCTCCTCAGTAGTTTCACAAAGGAAATTAATATTTTTTTTCAGAAACTGTGTTTCAGAATCTGTGTCCACTTTAGTCAAACTTAGCAGGAATGGCAGAACCATCCAGGACACTTTGTGAAGGATGTAGAGTGATGTGCTCTCTTGTGGGAAGAGGAAGGTGAGAGCAGAAGTTGATGGAAATAAATAATTGCTATCAACAATGGTTGTGGGGTGCTTTTGGAAAGGGACTATTCTCATGGAAATCTTGCATTTGTGATAGATGATTGTTATTGAGAGAGACAAAGAGGAATGCTTTGTATTTTGAAGAGAATGGAAGATGCTATATGTATATATGGAAGTGACAAATGCTTGTGCCACTCCTGAGATGATTTCATCCCAAATGCACCTTTCCTTCATACAGCCATAAAACAGCTACACAACTCCCCAAAGAAGACAAGAGCTTTTAAAATGAAACTAGGGACTACCAGAGGACCCCGCGACAAACATCATGAAACACAGGAAAGAGCCAGCTGCAAAAGCCCATATGAGGATCAAAAAAAGCAACTTTTCAGGTACAAACAGGGTGAGATCCTAACAGCCTCACAGTGAGGCGCAGGCCAACAGCCGCCCACCATGTGCTCCAGTATGTTTCTGTATAAATCTGTATTGTATGGCAGCTCCTACATACTTGGGCTTACTGTACCAGAAAGAGAATAAGGGAGCATTTAACACCCTCTGTCTGCAAGGCACAGACCGGAGGTGGTAAATACCTTGATAAGAAACCTGGAGTGAAAATACCAGCTTTAGGCAGTCCAGATTTTATCAGGGAAGTATGCAGGGATGAGTAACTGCCTGACATGCAGATGTGCCTATACGCAGTGCCAGCAGCCTGCCAGTCCACACGTCTGGCCTCAGGCATCATCCTCGCATTTTCAAATCCATGAGATCTCGGGGTACATCGAGGGGACTTTTCATGGGGACTAGCTTACAAAAGGTAATGCAAATGCATGAAATGTATCTGCAGCTCTGTGTTTGGAAGTATCTATAGATTCATATCATTGAAAACAGGTGAATTGTTTTTCTGCTATAAGTACTGCTAGGCTTTTTAATAGCAGCCTGGCAATGACATATATGGCATGAGACATAATGTGAAAAAAGGATCCTGGAATCCAAGTGCCCAATAAAGTTATGAAGAGATGAATATTCTGTATTGCACAGTCAATGGATGGTGTTTTCTGTGTCCTGGTCTCGTGGTAGTCTGCCCAACAAGAATCACAGATTTGGTGAGAGTGGTTAGAAACTGAAGGGCTTTGAATTGGCTCTGTGGAACGATAAATGTATTCACACTTGAGGAAATATGGGTTTGATCTTATACCAACAAACAGCTTATAGATAGATAGCCAGATCTCTTTTACTCCAGCTCTGGACCCTGAGGCTAGACCATTGAACTGTCTGTCTGCTATTCCTCCCTCGTACTCCAGAGCTGCAGGGAAAACATTTCCTGGATTGCCAGCAACCAGGGTGAGAAATACCTGTGCAGAGTGCCTGTTCCTACTCATGACAATGCTCTTTAATTATCTTGGGCTCTTGAACCTTTCTGCTTGGCCTTTGTGTTGATTCTTGACAAGATTTGCAATGAAACAGATGGCACAATCAGCCCTATCCTTAGTGGGAGGAGAAGAGTAGGAAGAGCTTGGCAGCTTGAAGGGATGGCCTGGAAAAATAAACAAGAAGGCAGGGGAAAGCTGTTACTTAATTGGAATGATAAGTAGTTGGGGCAGTGTTTGCAGCTACAGCACGCCAAGGGATTTGGCTGCTGAAGAGATGAGGATGGACTCTTCCTGGGGGTGGTGCTTGGTGCAGCTAATAACAACCATAAGTAGGAAAAATATGGACACTACTGGAGAGAGAGGCCCAGGAATGGATAAAGAATAAATTGGCTGCGCTGGGTACAGAGAGGGCCAAACAGATGTTGGGCCTGCTCCAAAGTCCATTGAGTCAATGGAAAGGCTCCCTTTGGTTTCATTGGACACTGTGTCAGACCCATTACAGCTCCACAGGAAGCACTGGAGACCAAGAGTAATAACTTGTGGTGACTAGAGTGGTGTGTGTTGCATAGGTGTGGGCTGCGAGGTTTTCATGGTGAAAACAGATGGGTCTTACAAACCCGTCCATTTGGCCAGGGTAACACTCCTACCTCCTTCCCCCACCTGATGGTAAGCAGTCTTGTGTGGTTTTGGTCCTCTAGCTAATATTTTGGCATGATTCTGTGCAGAAGTGGCCTTCTGCCCTCTTGTCTTCTGCCTCCTACTCAGTGAGATTGGGGAGTGAACTTTTGGTAGCCCAGGGCTTAGAGAGCAGTGACTTGAGCCTTGTACAGAGAAGAAAGAAATGAGGCCTGCTGAGAAATGTTGACTGCTGGGGATTTTTGCTGCAGATCAGAAGGCAAAATAATGTAAAGCAGGTGTTTCTGTAATTGCAAGACATTTGCAAAACCAACATTGTCCAGCAAGTCTCCCACTCACTTTCTTGTCTGCATGATATGGCACGGTCTCACACGAAGGGCTGCTAATAGAAAACATCTCGCTGTTCTAGTTGGCTTAAGACCTGTACTAGGGCCTCTCTCCCCTTCTGCTGTCTGTGCTTTTGTGTTTATTTAGGTGTGTGTCTTTGTTTCTGTTTTTACATTTAGCACAAGTGAAAAGGAAATGGGATTTTTGTACGGCTTAGGAGACCAGGAGCTTGCCATGCTTCAGAGCATGGGCCTTCATTTGTCCTCATGCCACAGGTGCAAGTGTTAGTAGGCCAGATCCTCTGCTAGTATAAACTGTTTCAGCTGCCACAAGAGCTTCCTCCATTTAGCCAGCTCCTTTGAGGATAAGTGTGATGTTTAAATATGTACAAAAAGGACATAGTCCAAGCTGGTCTGATGTAACTCTGACGTATCTAGAAATGAGAGCCTTAAGTCAAGTGCCACCTGTTTTCTCCTAATGATGGTAGCAAGAAGAATGAACATTGTATGCAAGGGTGTGTCAAAGAATAGCAGAGGCTGTTTAATTCAGGGTTGTGTATTTCTTGGAAATATACTTTTGGGAATGATTTCTTTGTCCTGCCTATTTTGCTTCTATATTTTTAGCCCTGTTCAGTGCCATCATCCTCTGTCAGTATCCCTCCTGGAAAGCCAGACGAAACAATCTTACACTGACTGGTTTGAGATATCTGTATTATTCCAGACACTAGGAAAATTCACATGAGACTGGACGTAGGTGAATTATTTTGACCCAGACCAATGCCCAAGAGCCATTCTCATGTGTATAGCCTCCAGTCTTCTCCTCTCCTTTCTTGTGGATCCAATCATCCTCAGAATAAAGCCCTACACTCAGCAGACCTGGGGTGTCCAGTATGTATTTTGGAAAAAGGACTAATGGTCTCAACCTGGTACTTTAGCAGGCACGAAATCTATGAAGGTAGGAGTTAGTCTGTGGGACCATTCTGGAAAAACAAAGGTCCTCAGGCTTGTTTATGGACCATAAACAACTGCAGCCAGAGTCCCAGAAGCATCCACCATGCTGCTGAGGAGGGAAGAAGGGTGGAGGAGGAATGAAGCAAACTCTCAAGAGAAATCACCAAGACATCTTTGGAAAGTCATCCTTGTTTTATTTTGACCAAATAGCTGAAGATGATGAACAGGTCAAGGACCAAGTCAAGAAGGACCCTTGTCTCAAGAGGCCACTCCTAAAAAAGCCTGGGTAGAGGAAAACGAAAGTTACTAGCAGCCCCAAAACAGCAAAACAGGAGGACAGTGAGCCTGAGATGGAAACAAGGACTGAGATACTGGTCCATTATCAGAAGGAGAAAAGTTAAGACTAAATGCTCCTATGTTAATTTTCGCTTTTTGGAGAGAGAGAGAGAGAAATTACTAGGGTAATTTTAAGTCTCTTCTCAGGATACCTCTAACCCAAATGTGAATACCCTTGCTCGTTCCGTTTCTGTCAATGAGGCAAATCCTCACAGTGAAGTGGGATTGATTATAGTATGACCAAAACGAAAGTCCTTATCTTTCTCCTGCAGCTTTCGCTGCTCTTACAGGGGCTCATAGTTCACAAAGCTAATATATACTAGCAAAGCTTACTTAGCATCAGTAGTTATATTTAGCCCAGCCAAAGATCTACTGCAGTCTTCCTTCATGTCCCATCAAGCTCCTCAGAATCCGTATCTGGATTTTTAATCCTCCATCCATATGGGAGCCCCTCCATATCAGGCAGTATTTTGAAAGAAGATATCGGTTCTTGTTCACCTACTCTTCAGTTGTTTTCACAAAGACTTCCTGCCTTCTTTGCCTTTAATATGTGCACTCTACAGTGGTGCCAGTCACAACAGGCTAAATTGGGTTTTAGGTACTTACTAGGTTTAGCTTGAGATTATATTGTGATCAAACAACTCCCAATCTCTAAAATATAGTCTATGTCACTCACTCTTATTGAAAATGATGGATTTCTAGCACTCTTCCAAAGGGCTGATCCTGAATGAAGCCACTAAACTTCTTATGTAAATTAAGGGTGAGTTTCTGGTTCGATAAATTGCCTGGCAAAATAGTTACGAGACAACTTGGCGATCATATGGCAATGCAGTTGAAGGAGAGTGCTTGAGGCCTGTCTTCTAGTCTTCTTTTTAACCATACTGACTTGTTTACATTTAGGTGGTAGATGGGTGGATCCGTTATTCTAATTATTGGCTCGCATATGTCGACTTGGATGTCAACGTAAACTGCTGTAATTATATCATAATCATGTCCTGCTATTGGAAATGATTAGTCTGTTCATTTTCCATAAATACTGTCTGGCTGTCTTCACCTGGCAGTGACTTGGAATTGTCGTGGTGTATGTGAAAGCCTAGAGAATATGGGGATTCATAACTTCATGTGAATTATGGTGTTTTCCAGGTGTCAAAGTCTAACATGACAGTGCTACTGCATTTAGACATAAACAGGATGCTGGAGGAAAAATGTGAGTTTTTAGACTGAAATTCAGGTAGCAATAGAGAAAGCCCAAGTATTTTGAAGCAAGGGCAGGCCTGTTATTCTATTTTAGTCAGAAAGGTAATTTCTCTTTGAAATAAACCCCAAACTAAAAGGGGGGATTTTAAATTTCAGATGAAAGTTCACCAATATCTGGGGTTTGTAATTAAATTGCACTTCCATTCCTACCTCTACACCATGGCAACCTTTGCTCTTCCATACCCGCTAAAATCAGCGGGTGGAACTGAATATAAAATGTAGCCCAGAGTATTAACTTCAAGGCTGTTTATTCTTCAAGTAAGCTCTAATTCCAAATAACAGTAATGCCAACCTTTTTTTTTTTTTTTTTTTTTTTCCCCAAGACTCCGGCCTACAACACACTTTCCTCTACTGGAGCACATCATTCCATAACTCCAGAAATTGCAATATAAATGTTGGCTACTATGCACGCTTCAACTTGAAAACACAGCAGTGATCTGGGATTTTAATTCAAGCGAATTTGAAAGTGGATTAGAAATAGGATCCAGCTGCATCTCTAATAGTCAAAAGAAAAATTAGAAGAACATTGGAGCTGAAACGAACTCTGTCTTTCTTTTAGCTTTTTTTTTCTCTTTTAGCTTTTATTTTTTTCTTTAACAGTGAAATTGCATAGGCCTAAAATACTGTAAATAAATTGCCATTTGCTCCTTACCTTGGTAGGAACTCTGCCCAGTTGAACATATCTCAGTTTCCATGCTAAGCATTTACCTACAGCACAGGACTGGGAGTGGGGAGTATTACTTGTTTTCAGAAATTAGAAATCAGAGGCATGCACAGTCTGTCTGTTTTAGTCTTCAGTGAGTGTGTTGCCAGGCTCTACAGGTTATACATCATTAGTGCACAGAGTGTCCAGGAGAGTCCAAAGCTTGTGCAGGTGTGTTGGCAAAGCTCACACCACTTCCCTCCCTCCCTCTCCACTGCACTTCCAGCAAGCTGATACTTGAAACTTTATGTGGCAAAATTGCAAAGAGCTCTTCTAAAGTTTGTTAGCTCAGAGCTCACCCAGCAGACGTGACTACGAGATGGCGCGTGGAACCTGGAAGAGACTCACTGGAAAAACAAAACCATTGAGTCAAAAGCTTAGTATGTTTTTCCATGATTGTATGAAAAGAAGTGTATGTGTGTGTTTTTAAGTACTTTCAGATATTAGAAGTTTAGGGAACACAGAGACAACATCTTCTTTTTTTCTTTTCCCCTGCCCTTGAACTCTCGGAATGACTATAGGGAATATATTCCAGCCTGTTTTCAATGACCCATTCATATGGTGGTTTTATTTCATTTTTTTCCCAAAAGGGAGCAAGCCTCATTCAATCTCTGCTCATGGCGCTTTAGCTGCCATTATTTGCGCATCCTGCTCAGATAATCCATAAAGTGGATGGCATCTGAAAATAATTATATGCACAGCTCTTCCCTGGCTTCCAAGACAGAGACAGAAGCTGGGAAAGGAGCCTTTGCACATTCAGCACTTGTTAAAGGAATGAAATATAGCACAGTGTATTATTATTGTATCCTGAAACCTGGGCATTCAGCAGCATTTTCTTTAGACATTGAAGAGCACTCTGGCCACACAGCACCCGATCACAAAGCTAATTATCCTTCCCATCTCTCCTGGCTTTGCTAGGAGAGCTGTTCTGTCAGCTTGTAGGGTCTGCCAAAGGGGGAGAACTGTCAAATGTCTTGCAAATATAATGTTGTCATCTCTGGTCTCCCTTAGGGAGAATTGAGCCTAGGGATCTACCTGTTGAGTTCAATAAATGACTCTGTTTAGGGGACATAATCCTAGATGATAGACTAGCTAAATGTCCTAGCTTTGGCCCCAGTCAAGAATGAGGTGACTTGTCCAGGGAGCGCTGTCTTTCCTGGTGGTGTAGAATTTTTTTCCAACCAAAAGCAAATTCAACTCCCCACTAAAATGGCAGAAATCTTTCTTTATCCTGCTCATGATAAAGCCAATTTTAGGTAAGTGTACGCCTGTTACTGCCAAGCTAAGAACCTGATTCAGGTTCTCTGTCACCTGATGTCCTACCAGCCAGGAAAGTATGTGAGTCATCTTGGTTTAGAAGTTATTTATGACTATTTTAGGAGGGTTGCAGCTTCCCCCTCCCTTTGAATGGCTACGATGAGCCTTTGGCATGGAGCTGAACATTTCTGCTGCAGCCTTCCCAAACAGCAGCTCCACTGGTTAGCAACATGCATTCCCTGAAATGAACAGGTGGGAAAAAGTAAGGGCACAGATTTTGTCAGGGTAAGTTGCATTTTCAAAGTAAGGTTTTCTCCTTTTATGCCTTCTATTCTCTATTCTGGAGAAGGTTTGTGCAGCCTTGTCACAGCGAGACTAGATCTTGGCTATCACCCTAGGCAGTATAACTAAGACTGGCTTTAATATTCTTCCCTAAGTTTCTACTCATGGCCTCCGCTGAAGATTGGGAGGTAGGTAAGATGAGGCTGTAGTTAGACCCAGCATGCCCATTCGCACCATTCTCATATTGTTTCTTTTACACCTTTCTCTCCTGAATAGAAGTAGCATTTAGATAGTAGCCAGAGGCAATACCATGGCTTTCAGACAGGAAAACTTAGGGTGTCTGCAAGGGCTAGCAGAAGGCAACGTGAGGGGTTAGGGAGCTACCTCTCCAGAAACGAGCTGAAGACATGGAGAAACAACCTGTTTTCAGCTGTTGTATGCCAGCACAGCTATTTCACATATCCAGAGAGAAACAATTACAAGGGAGCAATTACTTTTTGCCACTACTATGGGGCCGCTGCTATCTGCTGATCTAGGTAGGCAGCAAGCAGACATGTTTGTTCATGGCTGGCTCTATTGTCCATCCCCGGCTTTTCTACGTGGCGCTACATTGTTTGAGATGTTGCTTAAATCTCCTGCCAGCCCCAACAATGCCTCCCACAGCTCTCGTGTGTCGGGAGCATCCAGGGCCGCTGAGCCTGCTCGGCCCAGCTCTGTTTGTTGTTAAGTGTTTGCTTAGTGATTAACTCATGCACGGACATACACGGCCACAAATCTCTAGGTTGTCTCACAGTCCTTTCATTCAATTAAGTCTGTTGACTTAGTCTCATTTTGAGCAGTAACTGGATTTAGATAAGGTAGTGGAAACCAAAACATCAATTGTGCGATTTCTGGCCCAGCCGGTAGGTTGATCTGAAGGGAATGTTTGTGCGGGCGATAACTGAGGTAATGCTGTGATTAGGACAAAATCATTTGGTGCAAAGACTTCTGTAAAGTAAAAACTCTGTGTTAAGTGCAAGCACCAGCCAGAGGGAAGTAGAGAGAGATGCCTGCCGCCACAGACACCCTCTTTGCCTCACTAGATGTGCCGCCTGCAGGAGCAGTCATGGTTGGGCCTGGACAGGAGCTCCCACTGAGCAAAGGGGCTGTGCTGGAGCCTGGTCCAAGTAACTGATACAGCTCTTATGAAACCAGCAAAGCTCTGCTGGGATGCAATAATTCAGGGTTTAGCCTGTTACTTTAGTCATCAGTAGCCCAAATTTCTCCTGAGGGAATGTGTCCACACAAACTTTGGGGCATGAATTTAAACTCAGTTCCTTACAGGCTGCATAAACTGGCCCTCATCATGCATCTCCCTGGGAAGACCAGATGCAGCCGGTACAGATTCAGCATCTCCACTCCGTAGAGGACAGGGGGCCCAGGTGGATCACAGTGGGTGATGTCTCACTGTATCAGCAAGAGAAAAGAAAGCTATTCTGTTTGCAAGCATGACTTTCTGTGATACCTAGGTTTTCTATTATTTGCACAATATAGTCAGAAAACATATTGGGAAACATACATTGCTACATATTTGGCAAATGTGCAATGTCATGCATGACTTTTTGGTCACATTCTTTTCCAGATAATTGTTAAACTAATAGGGAGAAAATCAGAAGACCATGGTTTGTAGCCATTTTCAAAGTCCTGTAGATCTCCTGCAAGGAGCATGGAAGAAGAATGCAGGATCAGACAACCAGAAATTGCTTCCTATGTACAATGGTGAGCCTTTGCCTTAAAAAGTTAGCAAATGTATTTCTGTCTCCGTCTTTCTTCTTTCTCAGAGTAGGGAGGATTTATCCGTCAAATTACCCTTTGTTTCCATCCAGCATAAATATCTGGATTCAGGTGATTTTTCTAGCTTGTTGCCTTTTCAGGGCTGCTATCAGATGTTTAATGGGGACCTGTACTTTGTAGTTTGCTGGCTGTGGACTGTACGAGCCTTGGAGCATGTGTTGTTCTGAACAACACAGCTCCACCATTGAGATGGGTTTTGCTCTTTCCCAGAGGGCAACATATTGCTTCGAAGGACTTTTCTTCACAGTTCTTCCCATGCTGCCAGTTTCCCATTTGGGCTATCCTGCATTTTTCATAAGGTAGCCCAGGGAGCTACAGGCCAGTCAGTCTCACTTCCATCCCTGGAAAAGTGATGGGACCACTCATCCTAGATGCCGTCTCTAAGCATGTGAAGGATAAGAAGGTGGTCAGGAGTAGTCAGCGTCAATTCACCAAAGGGCAATAATACTCAACAGTCTGATAGCCTTCTACAGTGGGATGACTAGAGGGCTAAATGGAGGGAGAAGAGTAATGTTGTCTCCCTTGACTTCAGCAAGCCTTTTGATGCTATCTCCCATAACATCCTCACAGGCAAGCTCAGGAAGTGTAGATTACATGAGCAGACAGTGAGGTGGACTGGAGTGAGAACTGGCTGAAAGGCAGAGCTCAGAGGATTGTGTTCAGTCTAGTTGAACAGTGGTACCTAGTGGTGATTGCCAGGGGTCAGTACTGGGTCCAGTGTCCTTCAGCCTAATCATCAGAGACCTGGATGAAGGGACAGAGAGGTTGTCCAGAGAGGTTGTGGATTTTCCTTCCCTGGAGATATTCAAAAGCCATCTGGTCACAATCCTGGGCAACATGCTCTAGGTGACCCTGATTGAACAACGGTTTGGACTAGATGATTTCCAGAGGTCCTTTCCAACCTCAACGATTCTGTGGCTTTTCAGGCAACATAAAAACAGGGTTTGTTGAGAAGCCCACATTGGGTGGAGATGGGAGGAAGTGCCAAAGGTTACGCCAATATTTCATATCACTCCTTCCAGTTTCGAATGCGAAGCCTCAGCCTGGATCCAGGATCTCAGCTGCCTTCCCAGCTGATGTGACAATCCTGAGCAGGTTCTTAACCCTATATCCATAGGAATTGATAGCTTTCTTTCCTCTGCAAGATCAGGGAGTTAGTGTATAATGCATTTACAGTTATGTTGCTTACTTCGCTTTCCTATATGGAGCACTCTTGCACATGGGCAGAGGGGTTTTGTGTTGTGGCATGGTGCACTTAGGTACTACTTGATAAATTCTGTCAGTGACTTAGATGGTGGAGGGCTTTAGGCTGTCTCTCACTGGGGCATCACAGAGTGGATGGAGCACATCACACGCGCTCACCCGCTCGCTTCCTTGTGCAGACAAGCCCCCAGCCTGTGATTCTGTTGCCTTCAGAGCCCCAGCCCGCTGGAAGACAGACAAGCATTTTGCGATTTGCTTCCCGTGGGATGTGATGACAGTAGCTGTTGTGCTTCTTGGGCAAGCCGCTGTAGCGTGGCTCCGCGGGCCCTGGGATGCAGCTAGGTGAGCCAAGCGCTCCTGGCAGCTGCACCGCTGTACCCAGCACAGGGCTCTGCCCCAGCATGGCAGACGTGGCGTGCAGCAACGTCTTGGACCCAAGCGAGTGGCTGTGCGTGTGTACACACTCATGTACACAAACACTTAATTGCTGGCAACTTAACATATATTAAACATCTTCTGGTAGTGATGAAAGATGGCATCCTCCCAGAGGTTTGCATACCTGTGAGCTAATCAGCCCTTTGTGTAAAAGCGTAGGTGGGGACTCTTTTAACAATACAAAGTTGATTAGCTCATCATCTTGGCTTTAGGGGCATATTGATGTGCCCATCCTGCTTTTAGAGCTATGAATAATCAGGCTTCACTGTCTTCTTATTAAAAAAAAAAAAAGGAAAGAGTATAGTTTCAGGGCTTGGTACTCAAGCCTGTTTCTCAGTACAGGTGATGAGTAGGTATTCACCTATTACTCACTGGTATCACTCTTGGCTTCAGGCCTCCTTTGGACAGCTGTTGGTATCAGAAATGATATCTATCTGACA
Source organism: Microcambeva ribeirae (assembly GCA_035222435.1). Taxonomy (NCBI): domain Eukaryota; kingdom Metazoa; phylum Chordata; class Actinopteri; order Siluriformes; family Trichomycteridae; genus Microcambeva; species Microcambeva ribeirae. The sequence goes on along the minus strand of JAYECN010438912.1, from coordinate 4,242 downwards.
AAAATAATTGCTATTTTTCAACCCTTGGTTGGAAAAACAGTCCTTGAAGATTAGGTATGAGTGATTGACTGTCAAACTGAGAGGACACATCAACAAAAGTCTGTGCTGGTCATGCTTCATTTAAATATCTCTGTTAACAGTTTGAAAGGTAGAACTGACAGTGCACATACAAGTACGTTAAAACAAACAAACAAAAAAACCCTGAAAGTTCCCAACTCTGGGAGGGGAGGGATTTTGAATTTAAAAGTTCTGAATAAACTGTAAAAATAATCTCAAGTCAATAAGCATTTAAACTGTCGCAAGGAACATTGTCAGGGAGGAGAAACACAGTGCATAATCAAAATTCAAGTAGGAACCAACCCATGGTACTGACAATATGCTAAGGGAGCTGGTAGAGAACAAGCTTAAATGTAAGTCAACCATGTGATGCTGTGGCCAGAAAGATATGTGCTGTTTTTAAAGATATTAACAGAACTCATCATGTGGAGGTCGTCTTATTCTCCCTGGCACTAGAGAGGCCCAGACTGCAGGTCTGAGCTCCACACTTCGAATGAAGAAATAAACACAGGAGGAAGTTCAGGGGAGAGTAACAAGACTGATAAGTGTGTGTGTGTTTGTTTGTTTTTAAAAAAAAGACCTTTAAGGATGGTTTTATGGTATGATTTGTTTAGTCTAGAAAAAAATGAGGAAAGCCATGACTTCACATGTGGACAGGGCCTGAAAGTGTATGACAATCCTGATTTCTGTTTGTAGAAGGAAGGACTTTATTTGCAACAAAACAGATCAGAGCTTAGGAAAGCCTCATCTATGAGGAATGGGAGATGCTGGAACTGATGTCTTAGAGAGACCTTGGGATCTCCATCACTGGTGGTTTCCAATAGTTCATCAGAATAGGAACGGCTTAGGCAGAGGTCCAGAGAGGTGCACTAGGTTCTCTCCAAATCTACACTCCTTTGCTTAAACTCATTCTCAGACTTTTCAGACTTTGTTGCTTTGACGGTGGTAGCAGAAGACATGTTGGACTCCAGTTTGGTTGCTAAAATGGAAAACATGCTGATATGTGGGTGTGTTTGCACACAAAATGTTGATAAGACAGGAAATAGGATATCGTTGACAGAAACAACAGCCAAATGTATTAGATGTTCTGCTTAAAAAAAAAAAAAAAAAAAAAAAAGGTGAAGAAAAAGAAGGAAAATGAATACTTTGGCAAAACACAATCTTTCATTAAACAGAGGATTTAGATGGAAAAATCTGCAGTGCGGTCTGTAGATCAACAGACCAGAAAAATCACAAGGCATCTGAAGCATAATTGCCTGATCCTGGGAATGATTGCTTTTCCCCATTTGGGATGAAGTAGCAGTAATGTAGCAGCAATATATGAAACGGAAAGATAGGTAAAGAAATTGTCTGGAGAGGCAGAGCTTAGATTCACCTGCAAAAAGGCAAGACAAAAATGGGAAATGCTGTGTGCAATAGCTGGCCAAATTAAGAGGGAAATGATATCTCTCACAAAGTCAAGGAAGGACTGCGGTTAAGGGATGAGAATCAGAAACCCAGCATTCAAAACTGCTGGTTCTCACAAAGCCTGCACTTATATGTATTCAATCCAGGAAACTGGTTAGTGGGATGTGAAACTACCATATGTTTTCGCAGATGCTACAAGTATGTGTGCTTTCCTTATGTATATATGCTTTATACTTTTGAAACTTTTGAAAATGAGACAAAGCCCTCCACTGCTCAGGAAGAAAAACTCTTGAGAATTTACAGATCTGAGGTGCTATGATTAATGTTTCTAGACAGTTATTACACTTTCCCCTATCAAGGCTTGGAAAAACAGAGAGGGCAACAGAAGATCCACGCTGAAGATCAAGGCAGAAACATCTGCCTGCCTGTGAGATTTCACTCCAACAAAATGGAAGAAAACTAAAAAGTCCAGGCCAGATCTCATCCTTGCTCCGGGAGTGCAAAGAGATCTGAAAGGTTCCTAGGCAATTATTTGTGCATGACATAAAAACACCACAGAAAATCCTATGTTTCCTCTCTGCTCCAGTCCCTTCAATATCAATATGTCAAGAGAATACGAAAAAATGAGAGGTTCTTGTACAAAAGTGGTCTTGAGTTTGCGTCACTTCGCTTAAGAGGTGGGTGTAATGTGCACCTCTGCCTGCCGCAGCTCACCAGCTGCCTGTCCAAACACTGGAAGTCCCAGGCTCACAGGTTAAAGCAACTGTCCTGCAAGTGTGCGAGACTGGTGACCATAAATCCGCAAATGTAAGGGTTTTCCCTAAAGCTCCCTGGAGATTTGCACCCTGAGCAGCCATCCTTCCTTCCATTGGGAACAAAGGCTAAGCTATTGTCAGCATTGTGTTTCTTTCTCTGAACTTTAACTTTCTCTGAACTTTCAAATTCTAACTTCTAACAAATAGCCCCAAACCACTCTCGAGTGGGGGCAATGTGGCACCGCCAGGTGACTGTGTATTGCGTCTTAATACAGAGCAAACTGTGTTGTCTACACTGCATTTCTCAGTTCCAAATTACAACACTTATCTCATAGAAAGCTTGTGATGGCTCTGTAGTTTCAGAAACCTCATGGTAAAAGGGTCAGTTTTTAAATATAGTGTTTTCCAGAAAGACCATCTTAAAAATACAGTGCTGTTCAAATCCTGTGCTTCCTTTAATGCTATTTTCAGGTTGTTTTTTTTTTTTTTCAGATTAAACATTAGGCTCAGCAACATACATTAGATGCTAGATTAAAGGGCCAAGTCTTGGGTTTCCCGTGTCAGGCTAGAAATAGCTATTCCCTGGGTGGGCCAGGTGAAGTCTATCGAGGTTGTTGTTGCCCAGCTTCCCTCTGTTTTCTGGGTTGGGGAGAATAAAGATGCACAGGGAGATCTGACTGGCTGCTTGCAGAAAAATCTGGCCCAAAGCACTGGCCCACATCCTCTGTGGAGGTAGATCAACATTGTCTGAGTGGCATTTCTGCAACCATGACTATTTTCATCAGGATCAGGCCTTTTACATATGGTAAGGAAGTGGTAAAGATCACAAAGGGAGGGGAAGATATACATGCATGGCAATAATTGCAAAAAGCTATGGGGTTTTCCTATGTAGGTGGTGTCATTTTCTCTAAAGAATTAAAGTGTGGCTTTCCCAGCACTCTTTCCCTTTAGTAATACATGCTGAGCAATGCATCTCGATAAGACAACAAGCACAGATGCCCAGAGGAAGGATAGTGTTGTTGTGAAGACACTGGCCTAAAAGGCAAAATGTCTGGATTTTATTTGCAGCTCTGCCACAAACTTCCTGGATGATCATAGCCAAGTTAACCAGGTCCATTTTTTTCAAAAAAGCGTATGTGCCCTTCCTGCATATGTATGAAGCATACGTTGGCCGTTCAGAGCTTTGTGCAAAAGTCCAAGAAACGCAAAGCTGCAAAGAAACGCTGCCGCCTACGCATTGCCCTCTTTTCCCCAGGCAAAGGGTGACGATCTGGTAAAGTCGCTAGCTTGCTGTCAGACAGGATTCGGAACCAGAAGCAGACAAGAGCATCAGAGCAGCTGTCCTACACCAGATCAAAGCCCACCTAGGCTGATGCCCCGTCACTGACAGCCATGGGCAGCAGGCGCCTGGGGAAGAAAGCAAAAGCAGGGCAAGCCCAGGATGACACTTCCCCTCTGCTCTCCCAGCCTCTAACTATTGGAGGCACAAGAACTTCCTGAGCTAGGTGTGGTTCATATGAACTTAGTAACCCTGGAAGGATTTCTAAACCTGGAACCATGAGTATTGCAGGACAAGTTCTTAGGCCTCCTTGGGATTTTTAGCTTTTGTGGAATGGGACTCTACAACTGTATGTCAGACTTATTAGGTCACACGTGGTTTTTGTAGCTGCTACAAAAGCGAGCCTTCCCATCCATCTGTGTCAGCTCCCTGGCTCTCAGGAGGAAGTGATGCTGCCTGCCAGGGAGTTGAGGCTAAGCACACTGATGTTTCCTCATGCTTTGGAAGGGAAAAGAAGTCTGGAGAGGATTGTTATGCTGTATAGGAGCTTTTCCGGCACAGTGCCCTATAATAATAGCTACTCTTCCTTCAGATCATTAGGTTACAAATTTTTTAGTACTCTTACTCATGACAAGTAGTTCCTGCGTTTAAAGAGATGTTTTCCTCCCCTTTCCTTTCCTTTCCTTTCCTTTCCTTTCCTTTCCTTTCCTTTCCTTTCCTTTCCTTTCCTTCCCTTCCCTTCCC
>JAYECN010438903.1:0-22234 GCA_035222435.1 Microcambeva ribeirae | reverse complement strand
TAAATTGTATAGAGATAAGACACGTCGAGCTGATAGATGGGATGCCTAGGTCAAGAAGTCCTAAATGGTATGGCAACGATGTTGAGACAAACACAATCCACAATAGTCTCTTACAGTTTGCTTGACCACTGTTTTGATTATATGTTTTAATAAAAGGGTTTATCAGGTCAACAAAGAGGGAGGCTTTCTCCTCCTGACCCTAGTCAAGTAGAAAATCACAGATGGAGAAGGAGGTATCACAGGTTCTAAGTGGAACCAAATACCTGGGGTGAAAAAAAAAGCTTTTGGAACACAAGAGCAAACACCTTTATAGCAACAACTCATAAATGCCTGGGAAGAGCAGGAACAGGTATTTAGTGAGCTTCTGGGGACTCTGGTGGAATATCTTATTCTAGAAACACATAGAGGCCTTTTAGAGTTTGCGACAACCCAAAATGCTTCTAAGAAAAACGACAGGTCTTATCCTGGACAGGGCAAGGAGATTTTTTTTTTTTTTTTTCCCATATTCTATATTTCTACCTATTTCCTTTCCTTTATGTTTCTATATAGTCTATATCTAATTTTCTCCATGCTAAAAGTTAACTCCTTAATTTTTTTCTTATAAAAATGAGCATCAGTGAATAGAAGTTCTTTCCATGTCCCTGGTATGTTTAATTAAGGCAGAGGTGTTGCAGTTTGTTGGGGAGGTTGGTAAATTTGGTAAGAGATGAAACCCCTTGCATTCCAGCTGATCCTCAAAGCTTACAGGGACTGGGGACAGCTGGACTCATCTCTTAACAGGGATACCAAATACTGTGGTAACTGTAGGCTCAACTCTGGTAGAACGAAATTCAAAAACAGTCTGTCAACTGTAGGTCCACTCGCCTTCAAAACAGTGAATCGAGTTCACAAATAGTATGATCAGCTATAGGCCCAACTCTGGCAGTATCGGGTTCATGAAATGCCTGTCAATTGTAGCTCCGATCACCTTCAAAACAAGTAGTCAAGTTCACAAATAGTATAATTTATTCAAATGCAACTTTTAGAGAACAGTTTTCGGATGTCAGTACAGGAAATTCTCCACTACAATGTGGGGTTCTTAGCTAGTGTCTAGTGTACTAATGCGCAATCATCATTCACCCAGAAGATGAGAGAGGGCTCTCAATCTCGAGGAATCTCCTCAGACAGTGTCCTGATCTGAGAGGAGGAAAGGAGTTCAGCCTTTTGACTGATCTAGAAGTTACAATGGAGTCTTCCCTCTTTCCTTCTTCCTTCATTCTTCTTCCTTCTTCCCTCTTCCCCAGTTCCCCCTATATCCCTTCTTAGTTCACCGTTTGCATATTTTCTTTTACATTTAAGTGGAGCTTGAGTGACCCTAATCATATTTACTTTTGTTATTGATTGGTTTAAAAAGTCTCCGGAGTTAATCAAAAATCTAGAGAGCATGCTCAGTGAGGAGTGGTCATTCCTTGGAAGTGAGTAACTTCTAGGATGGGGTTGAGTATTGGTATTATAATGAGATTAGAATGAAGAGAAGTTTGAGCAAAATCCATCTGAAGCAACTGATCTGCCATCACCGTTGGTCCAACACCAGACATCTTATTGTCCTATGTGGCTTCTCAGCTGCGTGGTACAACCAGGTTGCTACCTCTGCAAGGAAGTACAACAGAGTTTGGCTGTGGAGTCTTCACTCCCCTCCACTCTTCGTTTACTCTTATTAGTGTGTGTTAGGAGGGCAGACTGTGTTGCCAAGGGAATCGTGAAGAAGTAGATTCTGTCACCAACCAGCCTGAAAGTGGTAACTGTCTCTCACCTCAAGCAAGCCTCTGTAATGCTGTAACTTCAGTTAGGCCCTAGTTTTTCTCTAATTTCTCCTTTCTCGAGCAATTCTCTCGCAACAGGAGCAGGAAGATCCAGTTTAAATATCCAGATGATAGGCAGACCTATCAATAAAGTCAAGATTAACAGCTGTATGATAGTTAGTTCAACGGTTTTAGTAGGTATCATCACCACCAGATAATGTACAGCACCCAGAGGAACAACTGAGCTGAATATTTATGGAAACTTAACCAGTTACGCTGTTGACCATCTAAATGTTATATTTGTATAGGTCTAAATGTTTTAAATACACAACATTCTGTTATTTTTCAGCTTCCAGTTTTTGCAAGGCATTAAAAGAAGCTGGAAGCCAAACTTGAGACTAAAAAAGAACCCTGGGTGTTTTGCTAATTACAAAGAATTCATGGCCAGCTGGAAGTCAAAGCAATATGTGCTTAACTATTCTGAATACTTTATGTTTCACATGTAGCAGTCTGTGCATATTTGCTCTAAATGCTCAAGGGGAAATAATTACTGTTTATGAAAGATTGTCTGTTATTACCTAATTAGAGAGAAAATACATGCTGTAATGAGGAAAATCTTGCTGTTATTCTCTTCGACTGAGAGAAACCCTTAGTGATACTGTGCTCCATAAATGTCCCACTGAAGTTATTAAGGGAAGTGACTACCCTACATAAGGAAGGAGTCAAAATCTTCTAAATTTTAAGTATATCTGGAACACCATGGATTACTGCAAAACTGTAACTGAACATGATGTAGAGTATGAACTATAAGGAATTCATGATTTTCTAGCTTTCTCCATCATCTGGGGTGAGAAAGGACAAGAGAGCAAAAAAAAAATCGCAGTGCATGAAAGAATGCAGTCTACTGCCTAGCTACACCAAACAACGTTGCTAAACAATCATCCAGAGGCAATGCTGCAAGAGCCCTGTGCCTAGTCTGAGTACTAGTATCTATACCTGGTTTTGACAGAAAAGGAATCTGTGCATGACTCAGAGCTTTAAAGTTCAAGCCAGCCTCCTTAGGGGCTTCAGTATTCATTGACAGTCAGTTAAGTTATAGTCCGAAAGTCTGTCACTAACTTAAAAAGATTTTTTTTTAATGAAGGATTTTAATATCAGATTAAAGTATTACATGTCTCTTGTCAATTAAAAGCAAAAAGCAGACAAGCAGATATCTGCAAGCCTATATAATCAAATAAATTTCCATAAAGTTTTTTCATAAGAATGAACAAACAAATGAAGATCTTTAAGAGATTCTCAACAAGTAAATAAATAAATAAAGCCAAATAGCAGTCACAGCCCTAGGTATTTTCTATACAGTATCAATGTAATTCCAGAGAACGCTACCAGGGTAGATGCAGGTCTTATTTTCAGGTTCTTCAGGCCTATGGAATTGTACATCTCTCCATCTGAATGATTTCTACAGGAATTAAAAGCAATTTCCTTTTTTACATAAAAGATTTGTTAATTAGTTGTGGAGCACAGAAGGTAAGCAATAGCAATTTCTTTCAGCTCATTGTGAAATACTTACTCTGTTTATCTCAAAGGAGTAAAAAACATGCTAACCTTGCTGTTCTTTTGCCCTACTTTACTGTTCAGAAGTTGTCATTCAAGGTATTTTTCTGCCCTCTCTTGTGATCACCCCAGGGTTTATCAGGTTGCATTTCCATATCAGTTATCTAATTTCTAAAGCTTTTTGAGGATCTCTAGAAACCAATGATCTCTCTCTGTGATCCCCACAGAGAGATAAGAATAAATGTGTCATAGCAGTCTGTTCTCCATAGGAAAGGGAAAAGTATTCCTAGGTTATGCCTCTGTAGCCCAGTTTTTCACGCCTAACACCCTTCCAGGTCCACTATGTTATTCCAACACTTAATTGTGTTATCAGCATGAGAAAGTTCCTTCTCTTTCCAATAAATGTTTAACCTTAGGTACATTAATAATCCAACTCATACTATCCCACTATTTCTCTGCATATATGCATGCCTGTAAGAGTTTGCAGAATTTGAACAAAGTCCTCCAATTAACATTTCTGTTTGTCAGCTACTGGGAATGTACAGAGACTTTAAAAAAATGAAGGGAGCTTAAGACGGACAACTAATGGGGAGAGGAGGGATCCACCTCACTAGAAGTGGCCTGTGGCTAGCTATCTCCCCCAAGGGTCAGTACTATTCAACTTATTTATCAGTGATCTGGATGAAGGGAACCTTCAGCAAGTTTACTGATAATTCAGAACTGGGAGGAGTGGCTGATACAACACAGGGCTGTGATGCCATTCAGAGGGACCTGGACATGCTGGAGAATTAGGCAAAGAGGAACCTCATGATGTTCAACAAAGACAAGTGCAGGGTCCTGCACCTGGGGAGGAATAACCCCAGGCATCAGTACAGATTAGGGGTTGACTTGCTGGAGAGCAACTCAACAGAAGATGACCTGAAAGTCTTGGTGGACAACAAGTTGACCATGAGCCGGAAATGTGCCCTTGTGGCCCTGAAGCCAATGCTATTGTGGGGTGCTTTAGGAAGAGCATTGCCAGCATTGCCAGTAAGTCAAAGGAGGTGATCCTCTCCTCAGCTCTGGTGAGGCTGCATCTAGAGTGCTGGGTCCAGTTCTGGGCTCCCCAGTACAAGAGGGTCATGGAGTGAGTCTTTGAGGAGAGGCTGAGAGAGCTGGGCTTGTTTAGCCTAAAGAAAAGAAGGCTGAGAGAGCATCTTATCAGTGTGTACAAATATCTTAAGGGAGGGTGTCAAGAGGATGGAGGTAGCCTTCTTTCAGTGGTGGCCAACAATAGGGCAAGAGGAAACAGCCACAAACTGAAACACAGGAAATTCCATATGAATTTGAGGGAGAACTTACTGACAGTGAGACTGACAGAGCACTGGAACAATCTGCGCAGAGAAGTTGTAGAGACTCCTTCTCTGGAGATATTCAAAACCTGCCTGAACAGGATCCTGAATAACTTGTTGTAGGTGACTCTGCTTGAGCAGGGGATTTTGTCTCAATCTTCAAAGATTCCTTCCAAATTCAATGATTCTATGTTTCTGTGATTCTGTACATTTCTTTTTTCTTTTAAGTAAGAAATTTTGATATCTGAGAAAAAGAGCAATACAGCAATAATAAAAAAGTCAAGTTTACTTGAAAGGACAAATGGAGAAGATGGATTTAGATTTGACTGTTAGATATATACTTGAACTCTTCAAGTTCATAAAGTTTGTGTCAACACTGATATGTACTTTGGCTTAAAACACAATTCATTACTTTAGTACTGTTGCCTAGACCAAATGTGAGGAAAAAAATAACCAAATGAAAAATGACAAAATGGCTTAGATGATTCATCTGACACTATAGTTATTTCTTTTGTTCAAGTATCACCTTGGTTGCATGGTTCAGTTCTTTTGACAAAATAACAAGCATGGAATAATGCTCAGCTCATCTTGTACGATGAATGCACTACTACTGCCTTTTTAAACTCCAGCTCTCTAACTTCCAATGCTGAAACTCTATGTTGCAATAGTTAAAAATATGTCTTTAGCAGTATTGGATTCATAATATTAATATCACAGATTCCATATAATTGCCCGTTCCTCCAAAATTCATATTTCGTCCATATTGTATGTCAGCCTTCATAGCTTCTAGTTTTGCAGGTGACTAGTCCACAAATATCATTTCTGCATTCTTCCTAGACGTGAGCCAGCTTCCTTTCTATACTGAGGAAGAGAGTCCATCTCAGATTTTGTCAAAAAATGTGTAGGGTGACAATTTCAGAGACTCACAATTCTTGTTGTCATATTTTGGATCACTTGCTGCACAGAGATAAGAGCTGTTACCTAAAACTGTCAGGTTGGGTTTTCCTTTGTTTGTTTGTTATTTTGGTGACACATTGCATAGGAAAGAAATAGATAGCTGCATGATAATCAGATTGACTTTCTGTAATGCAAATTCTTCCATTATCATTTTATAATTCTCTTAATTGTTCTAAGGTCTTTATATTGTGTTTTTATTTTGTGCGTATTTCTTCATTGTCTGTAAACTTGACTTTGATAGGAAAAGCATGATCAATCAAAATCAGAGTCAGGTGAAAATGACAGCGACATTGCTTATCTACTTGCCCCTACTTGCAGAAACTACTATGCTGTGAGGAAGCTAGATTTGCCTCCCACACTGTCTTCCTTCTTCTGAAGGAGCAGGCTGCAGCCCCGTGCATTCCCCTGTCTTGGTATGTGGTTAGCTCATAATCTCAGACCTAGCACCTGTGAAACTCTTTGGATTCCAGGTTCAGGAAATGATGGCAAATCATGTAAATGACTAATGTTTCTCCTTTGGAGAATTCTTTCTTCCGTCATAGTTTTTAGGGCTCCAGGTATTCCAGTAAATGTTTATCATGTCTACAAATTTGTCCTGGCTGATTCAAGAAGACAACAGCTAGATTTTTTTTGACCCTATAAGTGATAAGATTGATTTCAAGAATTAAATAACTATTTAAAAGATAGATGTGATTCAAGTTTTATCATGACAATTTTCCTGGGAAGAGAAATTGAGACCATAGGTTCATTGACCATAGGAAGAGTCTGAGAAATATTTGAAGAGCTAAATGCTACTTGCTGAAGTCAAATATGTCAGAGTCATCAAACACTTTTTTCGATTGTAGTTTTAGCATTGTCTCTATTGGTCAGCTTCTATGGGAAATATTTGATGATCTGAATCGCCCTCTGGAGATGCCTCTTTTCCTTCTCATTAGGAAGTCCTGGACCTCAGTTAATCATTAGGTTCTCAATGCATATATGTCCCCAAACTTCAGAAGGTGCCATCTCCTGTCAGTGGAGCCAAGACCAGTTTTTACAAGATCTCCCTTAGCTCATGTGACTCTCTCCGGTCTCCATGTTAATGTAAAAGGTAGGAAATGGAAGAGCCATTGAAATCTTGATAATAAATACAAGGATGCAGAAGCAAGCAGAATACCAGCCAAAAAAAGTGTACTTGGAACATGCCCTTAAGGATCAAGGTGGTGGCAAAGAATGAGTAAAGAGTCAAAACCAATTGCACAAGTAGAGAACAAGTAAGTAATTATTTTCTTCATTCTGTCATAAATATTCCTGGAATGAAACTGCAGTTACAAATGTGTGTAGTCACTTGCTCCTGGAAATGTAAGATGAGAAGAGGTCTGAGCAGTTTCAAGACTCTTAGAGAGATGGCTTCATTTTTTTAAAAAAGAAATCAATGTTACCTGAACAGAAGATTTGGAATTCACAGATCTGTTCTGTTCCCTCCTTCTCACTCTTTCTTTAGATGGTCCCTACAAAATGGAAGCTAGTAGACTTGAATGATATAAAAGATCTAGTCCAGCTGTCCAATATATCATTTGTTAGATTTTTTTAAAAGTAAACTGACTGTCTTAGACTTTTACAGAGTTATATACCAAAAGATCACACACTGTACAGTAGGGTATATAAACACATCATAAAAAAAAAATAAATAAATAAAAGGTCTTCTGCTAATGATACATTATTAAATCCTTTTCTGGTCTTACAAGAAAGACAGAGTAGGCTAAAAGTTTCCATGCAGTCACAGGAGACTACATTTTTTATTTTATATTAAAAAAAAAAAAAATAGGCCTCCCAGGTCTATTTCAACATGAAAAATGATGCCACACAGGAAAAAGATTTTTTTAATAAAAAAATAAAGTACAATTGCAGTTTGTGTTGCTTTGTTTAGGATTTCATCCTTCCAGCATATTTTTGTATCAGTTTCAATATCTAAAGTAAAAACTACATTAATAACCAGAGGGTAGAAATCAGTTATTCAGTTCATTACGCACAACGCCATAAAGCAAAAGTAGGTGACCTAATCATATAAAATTTAAAACACCAGCATGGTAGACAAAGCAGTCTGCAGGAACGATGAATGAATTTGACTCTACTCACAACTCTTCACTACAGGAGTATTAAGAACTAATTAAAGTACTAATGATAATACTCTGGTTTATTTTAAACATTTGGAGTTTCCTTTCTGAAATCAAAATACACTTTTATTATTTTTATGGATTAATTGTAAAAGATCGTTTCAATTCAATAAAATCATTTCAAAGCTAGGGTAAAAAATACAGGAGATACCACATTTAATACAAGTGTTAATACAAATGTTAACTAACGATTAACAGATCACATCCATATACGCTGACAAATACCCCTTCAAAAACTTAAATAACTTATATCATGACCTTGCCCTATTAAATCTTCAAGGTATTAGAAATCATGTTCTGTGTTATTTTCTTTCCTTCCTATTGTCTTGTCTTCAACATTCCAGCCTTCTTGTCAAAACTGGGGTTTTAAACTACTTCTGTTTTTCTCTTTCTTCATCTATAAGAAAAGCATCACAGCCTTTCAGTAATTTCCGTGTTCTCCTTTTTCCTCTCCCTCTCCCCCTACTTTTTTTTTTTTTTTTTTTTTTTTTTTTTTTTCTCAGGCGTGTAAGACAAATCTGGAATTATTAATCTTCTTAAATTAATTAGATTAATGCTAATCATGGTCCAGGAATAGCCATTTACCTTAAAAAAGCGGTGATCATGACTCTTAAGCTTACAATTAAGAGAAGAGAAGATTGAGAGGAGATCTGATCAACATGTTCAAGTACCTTAGGGGTAAATGTAGGAAGGACGAGGCCAAACTCTTCTCCGTGGTGGTCTGTGACAGTACAAGGGGTAATGGGTGCAAGCTGAAACACAGGAAGTTCCATCTCCATGTGAGGAAAAACTTCTTTGCTGTGAGGGTGACAGAGCCCTGGAAGAGACTGCCCATAGAGGCTGTGGAGTCTCCTTCTCTGGAGATCTTCCAAACTTGCCTGGATGCCACCCTGTGTCACATGCTGTAGGTGACCCTGCAGGTGCAGGGGGTTTGGACTAGATGATCTCTAGAGGTCCTTCCAACCTTAACCATTCTGTGATTCTGTAATTAAAATTTAACACGAGAGAATAAGTGGAGAATTGGGTAAAGAAACACAATTAATTAGTAAGACAGTGTTGGTTAACATCAGATCATTTAAAATGTGAAGGATCTGTTACACAAACAGCAAAGTTTTATGCTCAGTTTGCAGTGCTGTAAGAATTACAACACAGTTCAGCTGAAAAGATTCTATTTCTTTGATTTTTCATCATAAATCATTTGAAACCACTTTTAAGTTCATCTTGTAAAATTTGGAAGAATGTTTTCATTTGAGAGCTCTCAGTGTTGCAGAAAGAGAAACTGCAATGACAAACACCCTTGGCAATCAGTCCAAGGAACAGCCATACCAGTTACTTTGAAGATCTGTATTTGAATATAGTCATATACTATTTGATTCTAAAATATTCCTACTAAGTATTTTATAAATGACATAAATTCCAAAATGAAGAAATAGATGAATAGCTGCAGGAATCCTTAAGCTATAACTCACCTGCACTGTACTTTTTCTTAAAATGATTCTATTTCTGAAGCGAAAACAGATCTGAAAATTTTATTTCCAGTCATGCAAGTATATTATTTGAATATATATTTAAATTTTTTCATTTGATTCCTTAAGGATGCTGAGTAATAGGGAAAAAAATAGTTTTTCTTGCTTCACCCTCAATCCAGTAAGCTATTTGATAAATGTTTTATAGTTGCCTCTGGTAACCTTTGAAAATCCCCAAAATTAAAGAAAAAATCTTGTATTCTCCACGTCTCTGATATATAAAAAGTCACTAGAAGTATTTTCATTCTGTTCATTTTGAAGTTTTAGAATAATAACCATAATTATATTGATAGATTTATACTGCTTATCTTTGAATAATTCTATGTCTTGACTGATTAGTACATACTGCAAAAAAACCAGATAAACTAATAATGTAAAATTTTCTTACATAACAAAATATGATATATTACGAAGATCTCTATTTAACACATCCTTCACTGCATACACAAGCTGCTTAAGGATAAAAATAAAAAGAATCTAGTTAGTATATGAGCCAAATCTTTAATAAAATACACATTTTTGAGCAGATATTCTATATTTCCCCCAACTAAAAAGACCAGTGTTTAGAGAGCAGCTATTTAACATGGGTAGTAGAAAAGCATGGCTTTGTTTTATGTTTAAGACTTGGATTGGGAGAGGCTAGTCTTAAATGAACTTATCAGTTGATTGAGATGGACCATTTATGAAATATATTCTTGATATCTTTTTACTTTCATCTCAAGATATGAAATCATTAAATCTGTGTTTTTTTCATCTGCATATAATGATTATGAACTTTAGAATGACAGTACAGTGGTCTTCTGATCTGACATTCCAGGTGAATGGCTAAGAAAGGTGAAAATATCTTTGCACATCAAATCCAAATAACATATATTCATGCAGCCCTACTATTACCTAGAGAACTTTAAAAATACTGATTAGAATGTCAAACGCATTTAAAATTCTTCTTTGATTTCTGGTGGAGAACATTAGTCAACTCTAAAATACAGAAGAAGAAATATATGGATAGCTTTCATACAATTATACAAAATTATTAAATTAATCGGTATTGATGTTAATCTTTACACATATATATACCCCTGTCATTCACGTAGTTGTATATAACATTTCCTTTAAAAAAAAATCAGAATTAAACTGAGGAAAGTGCCATAGATGCAAACAAACAAACAAACATGATCAAAAGTAGTTATGCACCTTTATTGACCCTAAAGAATAAATTCTGTAAAATAGTTACTACTTTCTGTATATGAAATTATGGCTGAAGCATAGAACGAAATTTTCCTGTTAAGACTTCGGAAAATGTTTGTATCAAACTAGGAGTTCTGTTTAAATGCAGGATTTTTTTGTGCGTTAATGGTTCTACATGTCTTGTGATCAGGAAACAGCACAGTGATGTATCACCTTATAAATATTAGCATTTCGGAAGAAGAAAACAAGTACTTCATATTGAAACACAATTAATCTTATAATCTTTTAAAAATAAATTGGGCTTACTGGAAAGTAAGTCTTAGTTTTCCCATGTTATAAAGTCTTAAAATGTTGAACGACAGTGAAAATTAATATAGGGCTAATTCAGTGTAACAGGGTGTTAGCATAACATTAGCATTTCTACTTTACAGTATCACTGACATTTCCTTGCTCTGGTCTTCGTCAAAATTCTTCTTTACTTTGAAGCTTTAAGGAAACCCACTCATAACAGTATATGGGTCTCATCTTGGAGCTACACAAACAGATAGTTCTTTCTTCAGAGTTTTAAAACTAACCTGTTGTGCATTGTGATCTGCATTGTGCAGTAAGCTAACTCTTGTCTTCACATGCTGGATGAGAACTATAATCTATCTGCATTCAAATATCTGAGGCATAACTGCAAGCAGAAAAGATGTCTCTAACCCATTTGTTGTTGTACTCTGTTTAGTTTGTCAAGAAACTTTGCAGCCTTTTAGGTAAATAATTTAGGTGAATAATTTAGTGTTCCAGTACACAAGAATCTGCAGCATTTTAGATAGATTCTTGTGTACTGGAACACTAAATTATTCAGATCCTGAGATTTCTGCATGTCTTTGTGTTAATATACAGTACTAATATCATTTCTGAAATTCAACTTGCATCAAATAAAGAATGCAAAAGCATTCTATACTAAATAAGAATGGTAATAGAAGAACTGGGTAAGCAGTAGGTAAGTGCTCCTTTATACCTTTGTTTTAGTCATTTAGTGGGTGGAGTTAGCTATACTTGGTGAAGAACTCCGTCCTATTTATGTTGCTACAGTTTTTTTTCCTCTGTTCTGAATTTTTATGGAGTGTCACATAACATGTTGTACACATAAGGGTAAAATAATTCTCTACGCTATTCTTAAAAGGACATTGTACCACTGCCTAGATATAACATCTCAGTAGCAAATCCTACTCCTTCCCAACCCACTCTTTTGACTTAGGTAAATCGAAGGCTATGCAACAGAAAGGCATGTACAGTACAGTAATACTGAGAAAATTATTCCAATTTAATTATTTATGATTTGCCCTTGCAGGAAAATAACCTCACTGGGAAAGCTCTTTAATGCCATATAATTTATAGAAATTCTAATAAGTATATTGTCTTTCATAACTGTTTTAGTGTGAGAACAACACTGATCATATTACTTTTATTTAAAAAGGGTGTAACTGTAATTTAGTCAGAGGAGAAATACAAAACAGGTAAGAATATTTTTGACAGATTTTGGTTTTGGTGAACACTTATTGTTTTTCCTTCTAAAGAATTCAATTACTCAATTACTAACTAGAAGTTGCATTGCCCTCTTGGTATCTGTTGTCCTTTGCAGAAAGAGAAAAAGAATATTTTTACTTCAAAATAATTCTGCAGTGGAGACAGTTGTTCAGAATTCTGGAAACACCTTGGGCAGACAAAAGAAAAAGTAGGCTACAAAAAATGTGGACAAACTGATGGTAAGAAACTCTCCATTAAATTGAACTATTTTTTTCCTCACATGCTACATCCTTTTTCTTGTTTAAAAACTCATTTGTAAATCTGTAAATCTTACAAGAAAACTCCTATTGCTGCTCATTTGTACCAATGATCTAAAAACATTTTCTTAGTAGGAAGGAGTCTTTTGTCTAAAAGTTTTGAAGTACCTATTCTCTTTACTTTCTTACAACAATGAAGCTATATTCTATCAGAACTCCACTGCAAGAGCAGGGTCAGAGGAATCAAGTCTTCCCACACTGGGATGTCAACTCAAGTGTGATCTGAGAACTGCACTAGATCATGAGAAATGTCTTTTAGCCACTCTGAAATGAATTTATCATGATATGGGCCATGAACGCACTTCCGTCACCACTTTGATTTTACAGTCTTACTATCATTGGTATTACTTTAAGTGACCATTAAGTGTCATGTTGAGTCCAAATGTCAGTGAAGTCAATGCTGGGTGCACAACCTGGATAGCAGGGGCTAATCTGGCTTTATTGCCTCCTTGTAGCCTGTTAACAGAGACAATATGGAAGTGTGAAAGATCATCTGCACCTGACATTTCAGCAGGTGGTTTAGTCACCCACATGAGCAACAAAGCAGCCAAGCACTAAAGCCCTTACCAAATAGGAACTTCTAAAAATAATTTTGCAAGTGCTTGATCAGAGTTCTCACACTACGAAAAGGATGATGTTTCTGTTAAGAGAACTGACCAGACTGCAATTCACAGGATCCTTTTTCTTGCCTTTTTTGAAGGTTGAGGTGACATTTTTCCTTTTTCCAGGCATTCCCTTTCTTAAGGATATATTTCTGTAATTCTCTTATTAATAGTGAAAGTTCTTATATTTCATCATAATTTCCGAAAATTGAAAATAAAGCTTTTTATTTTCTCTAATATAAGCACTCATTCATTTTGTTTCCTGGCTTCATAAACAGTACAATGGATAAATATCATGAAGAGAATTTCCATTTCTTTCGTTCTTTTTTTTTTTTTTTTTTTTTCCTTTCCTAGATGGACCTTTCCCACAGGTCATGCTTGATTTTCAAACAGTTTTTTTAAAGTGAAGCAGACTGTGTCTTTGGTGTTATTCTTTCAGGTGAAAAATAATATATTCTTCCAGAAGAAGATATTCTAACGAAAATGAAAATAGCTACATGCAAATTTAAACAAAACTCTTAGTCTGGCTTTCAGAAAACTCCTTAGGAATCCAGCCATGTTTATCTGAAATTTAGTTTTTGTATTGGAGAAGCGATTCAAGAAACACTTATCTAACTAAGCATCTAATGTCCTTGGGGCAAATCCTGCTGAGCTCCCAGCAACAGTGTGGAGGGACATGCTAAGACCCTTAGTAGTGCATAAATATTAGAGGGCAGAAAATTTAATAAATTCCTTAGAGAGAAGAACTATGGTAGATTACATATCTCTCCTTCAGAAAAGCATCATGTGGAAATCATTAGTTAAACTGAAGGAAAAAAAAAAAAAAAAGGACAAAAGTGAGAGGATTGTTAGTAGGTATATTAAGAAAAACAATAATTGTTTAAAAAACAATGTGTTCTAAATGTTTGGAAAGATGCTAGCAAGGGAGTTTATTTTTCAAAGATTTTCACTGAGAATGACCTTGTTAATGTTTTTCACCTGTTGTCTTTGTGTAAAATGCAAAGTTTTACTGATGGAGCAGTACTTCAAGCAGTACAGACAAGCAGCATATCACACAAGAAATGCAAGAATAAAAAACACACACAAAAAAAACAAAATTCAGTGGTGTGTCATACAAATGCATAAGTTACAGAATAATAGAAGATAAATGTTCTTTAAGCTGAAACCTGATTGTAAATATCTGAATAAAAGGAGTACCTTTTCACAGCTCTAGTGACATCATCAGAGTAACAGCAGAATGGCATTAAGGAGTGATACGATGACATCATACAATTGTCCTAAAGACTCTCTGTATCTGCTAAAGTTTCTACCTCCCTGAAAATTTTCACCTGTAACTGTCCATGCATATGTAACTGTGTAAAGCCTCTGTTGAGGTGAAGGGGCAAAAAGACAACAAAAGGAATAAAAAAGCATTGAGTTTACTAAAAACGCCAGAGTGAATATTTATAAATTCTTTCTGAATATGCCACATTTGTTAAATATATATTTTTTTTAATGTATCCTCCTCTACATGGATTAATTTATTTATTTAATGAGGACAGGAAGAGATATGTTTTGTCAGGTATCTTTCAATTGCTTTCTTTCTTTCTGTGAGTCAATATTCTTGTCTTTCTGGTCTTCTTTTCAGGTAGTAGATTCTGTACTTCTTCAAGCAGAGGTTTTGTGTTTCAACTACTTGTTTCCTTTCCCTATAAGTTTGGATAAATTTGACCTAGTTATAGAGTTTTACAAAATCTAATAATTCATTCATGTTGTCATGGTAGTAAGGTGTGTGGTTCACATGTTCACCTGTTTTAAAGAAACACCATTTTCTGGTTTTATATACTTAGGTTTTATTTCCTGTTTTTTTTTTTTTTTCTTTTTTCTCATTCTCTCTTTCACTCTCATTTTCTCCTTCCTTTCTCAGTCTTATTTCTATGCCTTTAAAGTTCTACTATTTTTGATATTAAAGTGTCATTCATCCTGAAAATCATTCATCCTTCCAGATCCTTTTAATTTAATTTTTGTTTCACTCTTTTAATGATTTTTCCAACGAAAAGTAATTTTTGACCTTATTATATTAATTTTCATGCACTTTTATATAGGACATATAACTCTGCTTAGGACAGGAAAAAATGGAATATCTTGAAATTATTTGAATATCTGAAATTAATCATTGCTAAATTGTCAGTTTGAAGTGCAATATGGAAATTCATTCTTTAAAAAATCCTTCATTTTACCTGTGAAAACAGGAAATAAATATATCATACTGCCCAAATATTTACAAATACATTAGAAAACCTAGTAATTATTTTTATATAAAAAATTTACAATTAGTTCTTTAACAGAGGAAAAAAAGAAAAAAAGAAAAGCCTATGCTCATTGATTGTGCATGGAAAAGAATTGCTTTGGAAATTAGTCAAAAATGCTTATGCAAAAGAATTTCATTGGAAATTAGTCAGCTGTACAAAAGTCCAAAAATTAAATGAAAGATAGAGAGCTAAAATTTGATGATAAGCTCATATGTAAATTTCTAAAAAGGTGAGAGATTTTTTCCATCTTCTCTGTATTTTCTAAAGCTAAAAACTCTCAAATTCTTTTTTCTTCTCTGCATCAGCACATTATGTATCCAACAAGAAAAAAAAAATTCTTCTTGTTTCATTCTATTGAAAGATTGTTTTATGCTCACGTTAAAAGTGCAAGTCTGCAAGAGTAAAAGGATTTATTTGCAAAATGTCTAATTTTTTTTTCATTAGTATCTTTATGCCACTCAGGATCACAGATTATATTTTTAGAAGTAATAGCCATTGACCTAATATGGATTCCTGTGATTACTTTGCCACATGAAAGTGAATATAAAAAGTTCAGTGGAGACATTAAATACTCATGAACCCATTCTATGTCTATATTCTTCCTGTTCACTAGTTCCTGCAAATCAAGTGTGGCTTAACACCACCATTTTGTAAACAGCATTACTGATAGTTCTTTTTTTGTTTTCTAATGGTATGTAACATTAACATTTTTTATACCTTCTATTCATTAGCTCAACATTGCCAGCATAATAGTTTGTCTTAAGATGAGAATACACCACGGCCATATTTTAATACCACCTATTAAAATTACATAGTTTATTCTACTGATAAATCCTGCCAAGATCAACCTTGCCACATTTATCACACAAAACCATATGAACATTAATAGTTCATTAGAAACTTTAGATACTAGATAACATTTTGTGAAGTCTCCTAGTTAAATCAAAGCAGAGAAAGAAGTGGATAATTTGGGGGTTGACTGTATATCATCCATGGTGGCATTCAAATTATTTCTGCATCATTAAGCATATTTCTAATTTCAATTGCTCTTTGTTATTTAGAAAAAGTCCTAGAGTTTATGTCCAAGTGGTTTTCCATTTCACTTAGATTAAGCATCATTTTGCCTTTTGTTATCCATAATGTATTGGCATGTCAAGCATGAAATTATGAAGCTAAAAGTACAAGAAACTTTCTATATGCTAAATAATTTTTCCCCCTAGCATGAATTGCCCTTTCTGTATTACTTATTGTTTGGTTACTTAGTATGAAATTCTGACACTTTTTATACAGTCGAATGCATAAATCACTAACTGTACACCCTGAGTTTTCCAAAGTAGTGTGACTTTTCTTAAGATGGAACAAATTCACCCCGCAAATGAATCAATTTCATTACCTCAGAAAGTTGTTGCTTTTTTTTATCCACAGCTGTCAGCTTCAGAAAGATAATTAGATACACATACCTAAGGAGCATTTGCTGCACATTTCTTTATAAATTTGCTGAAAAGTTGTTCTTATTATAATCTATCCAAAAAAAAATCTATTCAGATGTTGTATTTATTCAAAGATCCAAAATCTATTCAATTACATTATATTTTCTCTAATTTCTTAGTTCAGTTCCTGTTATCCTTTATTATCTTAAATGCATATGAACACGTAAAAACTCTGAGTAAATAAACAGATTTTTGCTGATTTGGGGTCCTTTTTAGAACCCTTTATGCTTGACTAAGAACATTGTCATTTTATTTTCACACTCTCATTCATGTTTGTGGGTTTAACTTTTGTTTTTATATGCAGTTTTTAAGCAGTAGGTTTACAAAAAAAAAAAAAAAAAAAAGTGATTTTCCTTGACCCTTGCATGGATCTTATGCTTCTGTAAAGTGGATACACTTGCTTTAACCTGTTTTTCAAGTCAAGAGTTTTTGGGGGAGGTTGAAATAAATTATTTTAGAAAGGCGATCTTCATATTTCCGCTTCAAATTGCACAAAGTAAACTCTCTACAACATGCTTTTGATCCCTAAGGGCACCAAGGTCAATTTGATGAATACATTGAATTCAAGCTACTGAATTCAGTGGTGATTGCATACTTAATGGCCCCAGGATTACCTTAAATATATAATCGATGTGAGACGTAGTCAGAATTAAGAAGATTGGGTAGAAACTTCTTTTGATCAGATTTGAAGAAAAAAAAACCAAACAAACAAAAAAATGAAGCATGTCAGCTAAAACCTCAGTTACTGCATAACACTAGAGTTACCACAGCCTAAATTTGACTTTATGTTTTTGGGCTGGTAGTATAACTTTGTTAACACATGGCCAGAAGTTACTTACGTATTTATCTCCGTCCTCAGAGGTTCTTGATCTGGGAAGAAAAGATAGAATTTGGCTCCCAAAAAAATGCAATTGTACTGCCTCTGTCTTTTCAAGAACAGCTGACAGGCAGGAGCTAACCAGTTTGTACAGCAGGTCTGGTAGTTTATTTATTAACTTTTCCTCCTAAATTTCCCGAGATTAGATTTGAGTTCTAGCAAGCTTAAAGGTGGGACATGATAGTCCCATGTCTATGCTTCTAAATAAAAGAGGGAGGGCTAAGTAGACCTTGGCCAAGTGGAACTCACTGCTCTTTGTCCACCATCCTCACAGGACTAGCCCTCCCCAAGTCAAGGTTTGCATCAGATAGAGGTAACTGGAACAGTAAACTACTTGAAACAGTACAAAACAGAGCAAAGGCATGAGCTACCAATTAAGCAATGCCAACTAAGTGTCCAATGCCTGAGATCACCTGCTGGCTCTCTTGCTTTTCAGTATGAAATGTACCTATATTAGCATTTCCTACCTTTTCTGTAGCAAATCTGCCAGGTTATAGAATATAATTTAAGACCTTTTAGGATAAAAAGAGAAACATGTTTTATGTATTTGAACATAACTTTTTTCTTACTTTTTAGACTATTCCCTCTGCAGAGGACGTCTCTGCCTAAAGGACTGTTTTGGTATAGCATGTTACACACTTAACTGAATGAAAATTAGAAACAGTTCTGAGATGAAGGCCTACTGTCTTGTGCATACTTCAGAGTACGTTATATATAATGGACATATAATGACATATAGACTATCATTCGTTCATTAACTTTTACAACATTTTCTGCTAGAGAAATTCATTTAAGTCCAGTTATGGAGAACAAATAAATTCCTTATCTGGAATTATACAGACCACAGCTATCATTAAATAAATGGCAACATTATGTGTCCTGCATCTCTCAGTGATAAATGACTGAAACTGAAGAAAAAGACTTGCTAGAAGTTGAACTAGTTAGAACTGCATATGACACCTTGTACCCTGTCACCTTCTAAAGTGGCTGAGAAAGTGTATGCTCGAGAAGGCTATAGACTATGAAGCACAAATATCTACTGCAAAGTAAACTCTTCCTGTATTTATGTTTTGATCAGAATAAACTAAAAGAAAAACAAAGTTTTATTTCAGTTTTGGGGACCTGATCCTTTTCAATGAAAATAAAATGTAAATAAAGTCTTATTATATAGTCTAATTTTAGGCTTGTTTATTTCAACCGTCTACTGCAAAAAGAAAAACAATTAAACTTTTTGGAATTTTATTAATTTGATACCTTTTAACATGCCTTCCAGAAAAATCCAGTCTGCCATACTTTATTGCTTTTAGATTATTTTCACATATGTAAATATTTTCATGCAGTGTGGTGCCCTATTTTGTAGCTACTACAATAGCTACTACTGTAGCTATTTTGTTTCTTTTTTAACAAAAAAATTAGATGTTTTAAAAATATTAATATAAAAATTTAACTATTGCCATATATTTATCTTTTATCTAATGTATATCTAGATCTCCCTTAGATCTACGTAGGTTTAGATCTAAGATCTATGATAGTGTGCATAACAGTATGTTTGAAAATAAAAATAAGGATTAGCTATGCCCAAATCTAAGGCATTTAATTACCATATTGCTTGTTCTTAGAAAAGCACGGTGCATTTCTTCATATGACTGTATGATGCACCTTTTAATGTTAAAATTGGTATAGAATATATGTTCCAGTGAAACACGTTTAATTTGCTTAAGAATTCCCACTGGTCAACAAAGAAAAAGAGAAAAATTGTATTCTTTTTAAAAATAGTTCGTTGCTAACCATTTAAATATATAAAATTAACTTTAGCTTAAAAAAATCTAAGTAAAAATAAAAGAAAGATCATATTTTTATTAAGAATCAGATTGTATCCTAGGTAAGGACGGAACAGACCATAGACTAAATCTCTCTGGGCTTCAGAAGGCACCAAAGGGGCAATTGGTTGTAATAGCAAACTTACTCCACAAAAAGGGGATCAAAGGATGACACAAGATGCTCCACAGAAGCATTCTGAACAGTTCTCATGAAGGCGAAGTCTTCTCCAGTAAAGGAGTCCTCTGAAGGTAAACTGTGAAGATCCCGAAGAGCCTCTTGCAAACAATGGCACCCAGAAGCAGAAGTGGTCTGCATGACCACTGTCTGTCTTACCATAAGTAAGAGCAAGTCAGCTGCATGAAGCATGGAGGGGCAGAAGGAAGAAAGGGCAGAGAGAAATTTCTGAGCTAAATGGATTCTAGATAGATCACAGGACATTTTTTTTCCATATCCTCAATAAATATTCCTAACAGTGCTCTTTATTTAGCATGTTATGAATATCCAGCCATTTATAACATCTTGAATATATCCTGACTAGCTTTTTTTCTTTTGTTGTTGTTGTTTCTTATTTTTGTTTTTTTTCATGATTCATTGAAAATATTCTAACCACTTACTTGTACGAACGATCACATTTTGTTTTGCATAAAAATTTTGTTTACAAAAATAGATGTTTCCTAAATGTATATCATCAGTGTTGAATGAAACAAAACAAGTTTAAAAACTGGACCCTTAATTGTCCATATTGCTTATTGTGGTTATGCTGCAGCTGTTACTATAAGCAAATTAGACATTTCTTTAATGGGAGACACTAATATACCTGTCAAATCTCCAAACTTCCAGCACACATTTATTTATGCTCAGCTCTCATGGGGTGAAGTCCACCCTAAAGCATTTCTCAGATAAATGAGACCTGCCCAATCTATCTGATTAGATTACTGTGGTATGGGCTAGAGGAGCAGAGAAACACGGATGACTTTGCTATATAACTGGTATCAGCTTTGAATTCTTGAAATGCAATTGGGATGAAAGTCCAAAGATGATATTAACTGAAGAAGTAACTCCTAATTAGCTTTAGATTTGAAGAAAATCATAGAGATTTGTCTATGCCTACATCACTGGCAAGGCCATTGGCAGCCTTTTCTAACCACCCAGCCTATTCCAACCACACATTTTAAGGAAGAACCGAACAATGAAAATCATGGTCCTTCATGGGGCAAAAAGCATTCAGAGAGAGAGTCTTCTTCCTCTGGATCTATGGCAAATGTCTGTATCAGACTGTGATTTGATTTGTATGAATCTGAAGAGTGTGTGTGCTGTAGAACAGAAATGTTAGGAGTCTTAAAATAAATGGGTATTGATCTTCTATACCTGTCCTGCTTAGTAAATAAATTCTAGTTTATATGTCTTTGGATGTGGTTCTGTTCTTGCTGCTGCCCCACTATGACATTGAGCAATGACTTTGATTAATAGGCAGTGTTTTCAGTTAACCAACAACCAATCTTTCAGTTAACAGTGTGTTGTAGTTTATTACCTGGATATATCCATACATCACAGACAGGAAGCAATGGGACTCCTCTGGGAAGCTCTCACTCATGGGCTGAGAAGTGAAAATATACACCCTCATAAGATAAAGACTCCACTGTGGTGAATGGCGACACAATTCTCATATTATTTCAGAGAGATGGCATTGATAGAACATTCAAGACAATTATGGTTTGGGCCACAGAGATGCACATGGGCTATGAAACACAAGTGTGTAGACACTCTTTCAGGAAGCCACTATGCTCTGGAAAAAGCACTTCTTAGCACTTTGCAGATAAGCCAATTTGTGCTAGTTGATGGTGAAAATATAGATATATCTCTGACCATCTTTTACTTAGGATTTTAGAACTGACCTTATACTTTCTGTGCTACTTCAGATAGTGTTTTCTGATGATTTCCAATAATAATTTTAAGCAGCATGTAGACATCAATCAATTCTAAATTTACTGTTAAAAAGGATAAAGAGATCAATAAAGTTTAATTAGAAAGAAGGAAATATTTCCTCTAGGATTACAAAATGTTTGCTTCCATCTTTTGTTTATGAATCCATAAAAAACAGTAGATCAATTACACTAGTGATTAAAATATGAATTACTAAAATCTAAAATCATTCATATATAAAAAAGAAGACCAAAATCCTGACTCCACTGAATCAGTTTACTGTTTTATTTTCACACCCATCAGATTTCTGGGAAGCAACAGAATAGTTCATGGAAAAGACATCAATTAAATGACCACAGATTTTTAAAATGACTGTTGAAAATAGCTGTCACTCTGCAACATATTAAAATATCTATGGAGAAGAAACTAGATTAGTCATCTTTACAAAATAACAGAATCACAAAATGGTTGAGGTTGGAAAGGTTTGGAGATCTTATAATCCAAATTGCCTTTGATCACGCAGAGTCAACTAGAGCACACTGTACAGGACCCTGTACAGAGAGCTTTTGAATATCTTCAAGGATAGAGACTCCACAGCCTGTCTTGGTAACCTGTTTCAGTGCTTTATAACACTACAAAGTTGTTTTTCCTTATGCTCAGTTGGAACATTCTGTTTCAGGTTGTGATGGTTGCCTCTCACCCTATCTCTGGGCTCTACTGTGCCAATAGAGCATCACCTTAGTAGCCTTCAACCAGTTTTCATTCCACCTTATTGTCCACTCATCCAGCTTGCACTTTCTGAGATTGTCCTTGAGGATGTTAGGATTTTAGGCTGAGAGAGCTGGGCCTGTTCAGCCTGGAGAAGAGAAGGCTGAGAGGAGACCTCATTAGTGTCTACAAGTACC